>JAUZNJ010103034.1:0-12638 GCA_034780135.1 Jordanella pulchra | reverse complement strand
AACACTGGGATGAAGCCCCCCCCCCCCCCCCGCCCTGAAACAGGTGATAAATGGAGATGGTATGTAGATGGACGTTCATATTTACCTCCATTATGAGCAAGCATAGAGCTACAGTGGAGAGAAAAAACTCTCCTTGGGAAGAAAACATGGCGGTCTTCTGCCAGACTGGGGATGTCTTGTGACGCAGTAAGAGTCCAGAGAATTACTTCAAAAGGGTCAAGCAGCAGCATGGAGAAGGAGCCAGATGGAGCTTGTGAAGATGTTGGAGAAGGTGATGGAGGAGGGCTGAATCCGAGTGATAATAATCAAAGTCCGACGTGCGATCCAACTCGATGCTCCATTAAAAAAAACTTTTTTAATGCACTTTTTGCTACCTGATCATTAATTTATTAATAAAAAAAAACAATAGACAGATTAATCAATTAACAAAATGGTCATTAGTTGCAGGCCTACTCATAGCTCTCAGATAAGTAGGCAAAGCATATGAATAGAGAGATTTTACATGTTAGGAAGTGTTTTGTTTTTTTGTTTGATTTATTTATACGTCTTCAATTAACAAATGTTTGTTTTAAAGCTCAAATCTAAGTATCCCAGTATAATTTAAAATAGCTTCCTTCTCTAGTTCATTTGCTTAAAAACTCCACAAAACAACAACATCAAGCATTAAACCCAGTTAGTTGTAAAGCTTTGTAAGTTTCTTAATTTATAGTTGGAGAACCTGGTGTACTACAACCGTCTAAAGCACTCCAAAATCGTCATCAGTGACTTCCATTTGGCCAAGCTGGAGAATGGACTGATCAAAGATCCCTGTGGGACACCTGAGTACCTAGGTGAGGTTGTAAAATTAGGTAAATAAAACATAATTTGACAGCAGATTATAGGTAATTAATGATGTTTGTGTTTACCTATGCAGCTCCTGAAGTGGTCGGCAGGCAGCGATATGGGAAGCCTGTTGATTGCTGGGCAATAGGAGTCATCATGTACATACTGTAAGTTATTCCTTCATTTAACAGGTAGGGACATGTGATCCAAGCACAACAAACCATCAGCTCAGAATCAGAATAAACCCCTAACTAGCGCAACTAATACTTTACAGCACTTTTGAGGACATAACTAGATAATTTGAGTAAATAACAAGTACAGAACCAGTAGCTGAGGTGCATTATTTATATTTCATAAAAATCTAACAAAATTCATACAATTATTTTTTTTTTATTTTACCAGCATATTTCTTTTTGATTGGAAGTAATATTAGGTCCAGGTCTGTGGAAGGAGCTAAGGTTATGGTGATGGTAAGGATGTCCTCCAACCTTATACAACAGGTTAATGGTCAAACTCACACACAGAAACCTTCAAAAGCTGGTCAAAAAACTCTGAAAAACTTCGCTATTTGTAATGCAAATAAAATGTTATTTCTATTTATTAATAGGAAGGGCCTGATTATATTTTGACATGCTATTTAAAATAGATATAAGAAACGCAGATAAAAACAGACATTTTTGCTTTGTAATACTTTGACAGAAACAAACCTCCAGACTGAATCAAAAATTTCAGTTACATCTGATAAAACTGATAGAAAATATAATTTTGACTTAAATGTACACCTTGATTCATAAGTAGGAAAAGTTTGATATTGTCTGTTGAATTTAGAACCACGAGATGTTAACCAGTCTGCCGTACATTTGTTCTTCTCCCAGGATTTTGAAATAAAAACAGTTGATCAGGATTAGAATGGATACACCAGTTTAAAAAAAGTTGACACAGACGAGGAGGAAGTTGATGATTGAATCTCTACATCCATGTTGGTTGAAAGCATCCGCAGTTGTGGTTGATTTATTGAATCTTGCAAAGATCTATCTGAACTAACACTACCCCTCCACTGCCCACTCCTTTTTTTAACCACAGTCTGTCCGGAAACCCTCCTTTCTATGATGAAACCGATGATGATGATTATGAAAACCATGACAAGAACCTGTTTCGAAAAATCCTTGCAGGCGATTATGAGTTCGACTCTCCATACTGGGATGAAATCTCTGAATCAGGTACTTTCTTTGGCAGCTTCGCTTATAAACGCTTTTCACATTCTCAAGAAATATTTATCTCTTCCTTCCTGTTGACTTTTCAAAGCAGTTATATTTGTGTTTTCATCCTGTTAGGAAGTAAACCCTTTACACACTTTCCTTCCTCCGTGTGACTTTTCTCTGACAGCAAAGAACCTGGTTGCTCGTTTGATGGAGGTGGATCAAGACCAGAGGCTGACGGCCCAGGAGGCTATAAACCATGAATGGTAGACAGTGCAACTTTGATATATTGTACAGACACAGTCTAAATCAGACTGCATAGTTAAAAGGATCTCATAGGAGGAAAGGTTCAAAATAATAAAAAAAGATTATTAATTATCCTGTCCAATAGGAATATGGTTGCTGCTGAGTGCTTGACTGAACTTTATGTTTTTAATTAGCTATGCTACAATCTGTACCACTAGAATAAGGAGGACAACGCTAAAAGAAACCAATTAAAAATAACCCTTAAGTATTCATATGTTTATGGAATAGTTTTCCTGCTGTTATAATGAGCTGCAATGATTTTTTTCAGCTCCCTTTAGCCATAAAAACTGACAGTTCTGCTCTGATGTGAGGGTAACCTCTTATTTTTAATCTCCTCCTCCATTCTGCAGGATCTCTGGCGGCGCAGCTTCAGATAAGAACATCAAGGAAAATGTTTGTGCACAAATTGAAAAGAACTTTGCCAGAGCTAAATGGAAGGTGAGTCCTTTTGTTCTCTTCATACAAATGCTTTCAATCATTTGAAGCTTCAGTTCTAGTTGTGGTGCCTTTAAGCAGGATGTTTAGTGGCACATTGCAGAAGCTTTCATACATCTTCATTATAAGCACATTCTCCAGTGTTATTGTAACTTTATTTGATTGTCAAAACACAACTCCATAACTCACTGATTTCAAAACTTAGATTCTGTTTTGAAATCAGTACAGTGAGTTATGTCTTATATAGATCCTGCCTTCATACAAGAGTGCCAATAAGTAAACTTATGAAAAAAAAAGCCACAGCTACAAGGAGACACAGCAGTGTGTTGTTTAGCAAACATTGCACATTAATCATCCCTTTGGTGAAATATTTGGTATCACTCTGTGGTCATGCTGTGCGAGGAACACGGAAACTCCACGTGTTTTATGAGAAGATAACTGGATTCCAATATACAGTAGGGTAGTAGTAAAAGAAAAATAATAAGAAGCTGCAGGAGACTGGGCTGGGGTGACATTGTACTTAGGATCAAAGTATATCTATATGATAATAATTATAGAGCTGGATAGGATTTGTGCGGTTTGTTCATTAGAATATGATCTGCATTTTTATAAAAAATGGTCTGTCTGCTGAGTTGCAAACTCCTATCAATTTGCATCTTCTTTCAATATCTACTCTGCACATACAATCAAATTTGAACCTGTGTTAAGATGAGCAAAGCTTCTGTAGATCAGGCCATTAGAGGTCTGATTACAGCTAATGGTGTGTCAAAACACTGAGCTCCTTAAAGAAAATTAACACCAATATTTTCAGATTGTTTAAGTGAAAAAAAATGAAAACCTTCTACTTAGTAATTGTGCACTGTTTTATGATGCTTCAGCAGATACAATTCCAGTAAAATAGATCAAAGCTTGAGGTTTTATGTACCAAACATTTAGAGTAACCATTGATACTGGAGGGAATGCACTGTCTTTCTTTTCAGGGATAATTTTTCACATTTCATTTTTCTCACAGAAAGCTGTGCGAGTCACCACCATCATGAAAAGACTAAGAGTGCCTGAGCACAGCGAGTCTAGGTCCACCGCCCCTGCAGCTGGGGCGCCTGCAGACCCCTCAGCTCCCCAGGCTTCCAATGATCCCTCTGCGCCTTCATCTGCTACCATGCCTGAGGCAGCTCCTGGTCCCACCACAGAGCAGCCCACTGGAGAGGAGAAGAGCCAACAGGCACCACCTGCAGAATCAGCAGCCTTATCTGAGGAGCTACACCCTCCGAACCCGGAACCACAGGCGGCTGAACCCACATCTCGTTGCAATGGGGAAGCTTCTGCTGTGCTTCACACAGCAGCTGAGGCAATGGATGAGCAGGGTTAAACGCCCCAATAGCACCCCCCTCCTGATGTGAACTCTCGTTTCCCACCAACTTCTGCACATTGTACATTAGCTGCTAGCATGGTGACACTGACTCTGCTTCTTTTTCACTTGCAGCATTAGCATCATCTCATTAAGACTGTGTGCTACCTTTCCTGAGCGCTGCCTTGCGTTTTTCTAACATGTATAGCACTTTCACATTTTGTTAAATAATTAAACTGTGTCTCCTTAAACTTGAGCTTTAGAGCTGAAATATATATCAGCCGTCAAGCTTTTGACTCACACATGAAGCCTGCTTGTCTTTACAAACAGTAGTAAGAGTGTAAATATATGCATTAAACTCTGTTAAAACTGTTTTTAGATTACTGGTTAATCGGCCAGTAAAGGGAAATAGCAGAATTGATGTCCAGTAGGCAGATTTAATAATATGTAAGAGCAGATTCAAAGACACTGAGAAAGGAAAGACCTGGCAAAGCATTAGTGAACCCTGGACCTTTCTATATCTTTATCATCACTAACCTTGAATACATTACATTTTATTGGGATTTTATTTAATAGATCAAAGAGAGTTATTGTGATATTCTAAGTACTTCACAAATAAATGTCTGAAAATTTGTAGAATTGCACAAGCTCAGTCAGATTGACTAGAGAACATCTGTGAAGTTGAACCTCGTCTTCAGCTTTGGATCATATCAGTCTTTAGCCAATCTTCATTATGGATTCTCCTGTATTTAACCCTATCAATCCTCCCACTTACTTAGATCAGCTTCACTGACCTACTGAAGAAAAGCACCTCAGAACATGACGCTGTGACCACCATGTGCAGATACCTTTTCTATCTTTGACGTGCAGTGTTATTTTGACACTATGCCTCCCATAGGAGGTTTCTCAGTATCCTAAATGTTTTTCGTACCAGGCCCTTGATCCACATGTATCAGCCTACACAGCAGGTGAAAAAGTGCAACCAGTATTTCTCCTGTAATCTAAAGCAGATTTATGGAGTCCACACCCGGTGGAGGTCCTTTCTGTGGATTCTCCCCTATGGACCATGGCTCTCTGCATCGCCTTCAGAATAACTATAAACCCTCTAGTTGGATGTTCTTAATCCAGCCTGTGGTTGAACGGCCATGTCATAGTAGTTTTCAACAATGCTCTTCCTATGTTAAGATTAACAATTACACAATGCTTGTGAAGATGATTAAGTTATTGTTTATTAACCTTTCTCTGGTAACATCTTTCTCTCTGGCCTGTTTGTTGTGCTGCTTGTTCTTTAATCATGTCTAACAAACCTCAAAAGGCCAACACAGCACATCTGGATTAATGCTGAGATTAAATTGGAGGCAGGTGAATAGGTGTCTTCTGAAGGCAGGATTTTATCCACAGTAAGGCATTCGTTATTCTTATTTTCTTTTTATAGCCTAAAAGTTGTTAATACAGTCTATACTCCTTTCCGTCCACTTCTCCTGTATGTTGGACTGAATCCCAATAAAATAGGCTTCTGTCTTTAATCTGAGAACATATTTAAAGTGTGTAAATACATCTGTAATACCCAGTATATAAGCATTATATTTTGCACCTTTCCATTCCTTTAATGTCTACACAGTGAGCTGTTGTGTCATATTAAATGCTGAGACCAGCCAGTGGGGGTTTTTGAGGGCCAGTTCTGTACCTTTGATTGAGGCAGCTTCACACATTAAGCACATAAACACTATGTTTCTTTTCTTAGTTGTACAGGAAATAATATCCTGGCTATTAAATGTAAAGAGCCTGTACATAGAGACCTTTGTAGAAGTAGCTAATAATAGCATGCGTTTGTGTTTCATGTACTCCCACTTAGTGGAAAAAGAGGTGTCGCTTTTGTTAAACTATACGCTGCAGCACCCCGTCTCTTGCAAAGGCCTTTTCCATGTGGATTTTTCTAAAGTGTATTAGATTGCATTACTGCTCTGCTCAAAGTGTCCATAGTGTTAATGTAAGTCACACCGAAAAAGAAGGAAAAAAACAGATTATGTCGCATAGGAGTTCTATGCGTATGAATTATTGGTAGCTTTTTATTTTTCTAAACATACCACATCCTGACGCCTTTAACAAGCTTATATTAGTTATTTTTTTTTTCTTTTGCTAGATCTCCACTTGCCTGTATTTGCTGTCACTTGATTATGGTATTTGTGCTCTGATGCTGTATCAAATGCCACACATGTCTTAATGTTTGGCTAAAACTAAAAAAATGAAGAAAAAAAAACTAGCATTAATGAAACAAATAGAAAGAAAGGAAACATGAAGGATTTTTTTGCTTTTTTTATGATTCTTTAAGATTTTTCCTTCTTCTGTTTGTTTTTGTACTTTTTTGATCGACAGCACTTTCACACTTACTACAGCCCTGGTAGAGACTTAAAGCCTTAAAAAGTATTTGTGTATTCATTGCAGAGGTGTAATTCCACACCGATAATTTTTCAAACTTTATTTGGGGTAAGTTTATGCAGAAATGCAAAAAGACCCTTCAGCCTTAGAAAAATACTACATTTTCTTACAAAAATTACCATTGCAGTGAATTGTTTGCATGTCTACAACTTTTTGAATAGCCTATTCCACCTAGAATTATGAAAGGTTTAAATTTAATGACCGTAATCTTAATCTTAGTTCGATGTGGCCAAATTAGGACAGCTTTTTAATTTTACCTTAGATATATCTTATGTGACTTTTACATCATTGTGTGTGATTTGAAAAACTATAAATGAAACAAGCCTTTAGATCTAGTATTCTGTGTATTAATTTCAAGGTTACAAGTTGTTCAAGATTAGCAGGTTTCAGCTCTTTCTCTATATCCATCACAAATGGAGACTATTTTCTGTTGCCTGTCTTGTTCATATCCTTATTTTGAAACAGATTGTGGATCTAAGTTAAGAGATTTATAATTTCATTTAAAAGATAAAGCCCAATGAATCATCTTGATTCTTGTTAAAACAGCATCAAGGTCCATGTATTTAATCTCAGCTTAGTTGATAACTATACTTGAGTGAATAACAACCAGTTTTCTGGGATTGCTTTTAAGTTGGGCCAATTAAAGGTGGCTCCCTCTCCTACATTCAATTAAATCTGTATTGAAACACCATAACTGCTGGCGATGTTTTTAGAAGGATGAGGGGCCCCAAAGGAAACTATGCTAAAGGCCCAATACTACTCTGGACCAGCCCTCAGTGTATTATTTCTATAAACTTAGTGCTGTTTATAACATCTTCGTCTACAAATGTGGGTGAGTGAGGGGCCATGTTGCTTTGCAGTCTTTGATACTACCTCTCAAAAACCTGCAGTGGGTCCCATAGCTTTAGTCTCATCAGCTCAAAGTCTCTGGTTCTGGATAAAGGGCCAGTGGTGAATAATACATTTTACATGCTTATGTTACTAATTCTGAGACAGAACACACTTTTTGGTGACAATTTTCTACAATAACTGCTTCAAATGGCTGTTTAGGAAAGCACTTGTGAGGCACTTGATTGGTGGACAAACACAAGCAGTAAAAATGTGGGCTGGATTTTTCAGAAATTTTCTGTTATATTACTGTATATCTATACCAGGGGCAGTGATAAATGTGAAGGGCACTGTCTATATCTGAACTGATTTTCAGTTTATTCTCTTTAAACAGGATTTATAACCTATAACTGGTCCACTCATGTGTTAATATTGAACATGTCCAAATCCCTGTGATGATACCACATAGGAAAAAAAAACAAAGCATAGCAATATTGACTGGCTGCAGAAACTGTGATATTTTTTGTCCTTTCGATACAGTCTAAGTAACCTTTAATATCGTAGTCTGTAGTCCTCGCTGACTGTCAGCGTCACTGACACACAGAGCCACTAGCATAAGGTTGATGTCAAATAAATGTGTGTCCATGTGTGTGTAGGTGGCTCTGTGGGTGGCCTATTCTGACACACACTGAAAATAAGTTCGCCGGTCACTGAAAGAGAGCAGCTTGCACTGAATGTCAGAGCCGTTATTAAGTGTCCTGATTTATTTCCAATTGATCCTAATATACAGTAAAAAGACAGTGTTTTGATTGTTAAAAGTGTACATAAATCTGTAAAGTGATGGCAGTGTACATTCTGATATAAACAGGCTACTGCACCTTTTAGTATTTTATAATAGATAATGAAGTTACATTTTATTTGTTAACATTTGTTTTTATGTAATGTATTGAATTTGTTTGGTTGCAGCACGTTATATCACTGTCTAGCTTGGTATGGTACGGTTCCTTTCAGAAGCCTTGAAATCCTTGGATTTTTTTCAGTTTTTCTTCCTTTACAAACAACACTTCTTTGTTTTGTTATAATATTTTGTTTTGGAGCTGAAGATTTTTTGCAGTGGTCTCCACCGGTTTTGCACATCTAGATAGTAAAAAAAATCTCCATTGTTTTTTGCAAAATTACAACCTCAGGCATATTGGATGGACCTCTGGGGATCAGTCATTTCCCAAGTCTTGCTGTAGATTGATTTATAATATAACCTTCTTTAAACTTCTCCATGGTTTATTCTCAGAGAGAACTGCCACTGACCAGTGGTTTAGCAACTGGTCCTGTGCTTGAAGTGGTTCTATGTAACTCTAGGCCACAGAACAGGAAGTTCACACCCATCTGAGAAAGAATGGATTCGGTAACTGAATTTCAGTGATTGGGTTACTCAAATGTTTCCTTTGTTTTTGTTTCATGCAAGACTGTCAACCCTATCACACTGCTGACAGCATAACCTCAAATGCCTTCTAAAAACGTTTATTACACATCCAAACTAGGAACTGCTTTCTGATGGCCTAACTTATTAGATTGACTGAGGCTGTGATTTGAAGAAAAAATTACAAGAATTTCCAGGGGTTGATTACTTCTGCAAGGTGCTGTAAAAATGATTGTTCAGATTTTAAGAAAAGGTTTAATCAGAATTTATCATGTAAATATTTTTCATCACAATGTTTAATGGTCAAATGTGTTTGATGTTAAATAAACGCTGTTACACTCTGAAGCACTGATTTTTTTTCCTCTCTGTATTTCTCTGTTCATTTTGCCACTTTCCAACAGATGTTACTGTTCATGCGATGTTTGCCAGGACCAGTGGCCACCTGCCACTCCTGAACTGCATTTTTGTAGGCTTTGTAATGTACTTCTTGAATGACTTGATGACTTTAACAGTAATAAAATATTAATTTCATCTCTTTGTTTGGGTCCTCACATTTCTCTCATTGAATTGTCTGTTTTTAAACCAATGCGGATTGTTTCTAAAATACATGTGGGAAACAGAAGCATCATCACAGCTCTGCTTCTCGCCTCTGACCAGAAGAAGAGCATCCGTGTTAAACTCGCTCAGTTAGCACAGGCTTAACAGCCATCCTTTAGGGGTGCAAACTCACATTTCCAAGAAGTCCCAGAAGTGCCATTTGGTGACACTTTCCAGGACACTTAAATCACATCTTATCGGAATAATAACGCAAAGAGTCCACTCTCTGGGAGCTCTGGGGTTGAGTAAGGCATTTTTTAGGGAGCTGTTTTGTGTTTCGTGACCATTGTGCTATGTTATGCAGCCATCCATACTGGAAATGTAGCTCCAGGGAATCTCAGCTCTGTGTCTGTGTCAATGGATGGGTTTATTTGAAGTGTTAGAGTGAGAGAAGCGTAATTCCTTCTGTATCTCTTTAGCTAAGAGAGAGAAAACGCCACCAATCAAGGTCTGTTCTTTCTAAATGGAGTTATAGAGCACTAAAAATTAAAAAGATTTGAATTTATCATAACAAGAGTAACTAGATAGAAATTAGATTTGTCTGTTAAGCAAAAGGACACAGGTGATATTATAAACACCTTAAAAATTAACAGGGTTTTAGGTAACAAATGAATATAGTCCATAAAGTGGAAGAAAAGGGACAAAAGCTTTTAAAGACGTTCTACAAATATAAAAAAGGATAAGGTTTGTTGTGTAGTTTGCCTCAAGACGTGCAAAGGATACAAAAACAAACAATTTTGGACAAAGTGTTCTTGTCAGACGAGAACAAAATGTTACTCATTATGAAACACGGTCCAGACGGCATCATCTTGTGGGAGGATTTTTTCTCCCAACCAGTATAGGGAAGCACCTAACTTTTTGAAAGATTGAAAGAGTTGAATACAAAGAAATTCTGAGAAAAAAAAAACTGTAAAAAATCATGATTGTACTGTGACAAATGTTGAGTGCCGTAAATGCATTTGCAAGGTACTAATTCACATTGATGAGTTGGAGTTTCCAAAACTGGACTGATGAGTAAGCCTAACATTATCTCACCACAGTACATCATCATATCCCTGGTTAGTTTGGAGGTTGTAAATATTCACAAAAAAAATTACAAGTACCTCACAAAATACAAATAAAACTCTAATCCCTGACAAAAACTGGAAATACAGCCTCACTGAGAATGCAACACAAAGAAATGTGTTTTACAATTGCAGCCAATTTATGACCTAATTTTAAGCTGCAGTAAGTGTTGGAACAACATCTCTTCTTATGTTATTCCCTCTTCCATGAATTTCCCGTCATATCCTGTTTTCGGATCAGTTCTACTGATGTCTCCACCTGCTAGCAGGGCTGCCATCAAGCCTGCATCACCACCACTCATCTACCAGTCAGTCAGATGGGGCGTGGCCGTTTGCAGAGAATTAGTCTCAGGCTAATGAACGTTTAGATATTATGTATTTTAATTCATGCAGGGGAGTTAACACTCAGAGTAAGAATTTACGTTCAGCTTAAACAACAACATTTAATGATATTTATTAATTCTTTTCATTTATATGAAAAAAGGTTCTCCAAAAGACTCTTTAAGGTAAAAGAAATGAGAGCAAAATAACTTTTTCCAGTTTTTAATTTATATCCAGATTAATACTAATGAATAAATGGATTTATCAGACTGCAGTTTTAATAAATAAATAAATTAATCAGAATTAAGCAGAATGTTTGTGATACCCATAGCATACAAAGTCATGTTTTAAATAGTATTGACGTGTAAAAAAAGAGTTGGAACAAGTTCATTCTACCTTCTTCTTTTGGTAATAAAATTGATTTAGATTAACTCAGAATTAAACAACCAATGATTCTAACATGTATTTCTTAAGTTAAAATATTTTTTACCTTATATTAAAGTAACAAATTGCTTGCGAATGTTTTGATTAAAGTTTGACTGACAGTATTGGTTAAAGTAACTTTTATTATCTGCCTTTGTTGAACAGAAAGCCTAATGAGTGTTTTCTGCTCTAAATAAAAACTGTATCAAGTTTTTAAGATTCAGACTTTATTGTGTTGGGCAAAGAATTTTCAGAAAAAATGTAGTTTTTTTAATCTAGTGTAGCAACAACACTAATATGTATTAGAATTAGTATCTAGCAAGCAAACAAATTTAACATCTTTAAATATATATCTAACAGTTATGATAAGAACTCTCTTATTGTAACTGAGGTGGACATGCCACCTCATTAGAAAATATATTTTTAAATTTTACCACTTATTCAGAAAAGGTTTTATTCTTTAATCATAAACCAATACACAACCAAAAAATCCTTATGAGCTTAAATATAAATCCTGATGTCATCTAAGCACATTTCTATGATTGGTTGAAATGTGTCTAACATGTTTGAGTACCATTCAACTGTTACATTTTAATAAGAAATCTCTAGAAGTATTGATTAAAATCAACCCTAATAAGATGCAAACTGTTATACCAATGTTATTGATCAAATTCTCCACTTACTTTATCAACCTTGATGAGACAACAACCTACTATGTTTGGGGGACCATAAAGGAGGCTTTAAAATACTTTTGACTTTTCTTATCTATACCAAAGCAATGTGGTGCATGGTTCTGCAACCTAACATTGACTGGACAGCCAGAAGATCAATTCACTTCCTGTTTGTGCTGAAAATGCAAAACGTCCATAATTACTGTATTCATGAATGATAATTACTGCCTAAATTGTAATAAACAAACATGTATTATTTTGTGGAATAACTGTTTTAAAAGAAGTCAGCCGGGATGGGCACCATACCCACACCTCAGCTTCAGCAAAGAATGAACGGCCTCTGAGAAAGAGGGGCGATACTGCCCTCTGGTGGAGAGAAAGTTAACAAACCAGCACCGTTTGCTGCATAACTGCAACAAATTTCGGTAGTTATTACGCTATAGAAAATATTAGAGGCTTGTAGAGTAGCTATACCCACATAATATAACCACATATAAACATTATGTTTGATAGTGCTACTTCAACCTCAGAACTGTCTTTAAAAATGCAGGCAGCATGTAGGAGGAACACTGTAGCCGAATTGTTTTATCCTTCATCTATAACAATAACAAAAAAAGAAAAACAATTAAAAACTCAAAAACAAAAAAAGAAAAACTCAATATTTCCAAAACTACCCCGGGAAAAGTATGTAAAAGGAAATAAATGAAATATGAATATTAATTATATGTCAAAATATTTTTATGATCTGGGGGGGGGGGGGGGGGGGGG
>JAUZNJ010103023.1:2448-20959 GCA_034780135.1 Jordanella pulchra | reverse complement strand
GAAAACATCATATTCAATAGAATAAATAGCTGTGCAGTCAAAACTGTAGCTTAAATGCTTAACCTATAGACCAGCTACAATATTTAACACAAATATACTAACAGGCCTACGAGCTAAACACGTTAAAGGACGTTACGTCAGCAAGGGTTAAGATGAACTTCTCGCTCAGAAATCCTCCATTGCCTTCAGAGTTAAAATAGAATAAATAACAAGTTTGATTTCAGCCAAAAATCGCAGATTTGTTTCTGCGCATCAACTAAAATCCAGACCTGAAGAGAAATGGCTTCTGTAAGTATTTCAGCTTTCATGGTTTTTTAACACTGCAGAATAAGAATCTTAATGAAATAAAAAATAATAATTGAACTTATTGTTTCATGGCACATAAAGCTCATTGGATTTGGATCTCAGATCTAAAATCATACGACTAAAAATAAAAGCAATTGCCTTGTGTTTGTTTTTTTGGGAGCACTTGCTGCTTTGTTTAGAGGATCATATCAGTGCTGACTTGTGAAAAAAATCATTTTAAAAGTGGCAAAAAGTTTCAGCCCCTTGAGAAAGGTGGCCTCTGTCATTCATGCATTGCCTTCAAAGAATGATCTTCTTCTGTCAGTCTGACGCTGTGCAGCTCAGACGGCACAAACGATGAGTAGAGATGCACCAACAGGAGAGCTGTCAGCCCTGCTGTAAAACAACATGGATGGATTAGCATGATTAAAAAAACTGAATATGTATCTCCAGATGAACTTAATATTAATTCTTAAGATTTTTAGTGGGAACTTGCTTGTAAATCCAGCATAGGACTCTGGTTGGAAGCTTAAAAGGATGAAATAACCTTTTGTGTAAAGCGTACATCCTTCCTAGCATCTGCTGAAGTTAGCCTGAACAGATACATTGATTTTAGTAATTAAGTTTCAAAGTAATTACTCTAAATGTCGGAGTTGAGCAGGCCACAAGCTGAGCCATCATGTTTTCATGAAATATAAATAATAAAAAGGAATGTATTGAAGATTATATTTGTCTATTTTAACCAAGAAACAGACGTTTGGTTTAAAAGGCTTAAATTCTTTGAAATGGTTGCATTTCAAATCTCCAACAGGCTGATGTTAAACTTGTGAAATTCACAATGACGTTTTTATATTCCGACTTCACTAAATGGAAGATAATTAAAAGCCTAATATGTCTCCTTTAAGCATTGATCTAATTCATTCATACAGCGGACAGTAAGAGACGAAGCTTGTGCATAATAATATATTAAATACTTCATTATAGATCGCTGCTGCTCTGTATTTACAGACGTCACCACAGCTGAGTGTATCTTCTGGTCCCGACCACAAACGATGATGTTCCTGCTCCGTCTTTCTCCTTCATATTAGATGTTTTTGAGACAGATGTTGGTTCAGTGGAAGCAGTCAGTCCTCCAGCTCATCTGTTCATTCATGCAGGTGATAGTTAAAAAGTTTTATTTTTTCTTCTGGTCGGTTTTTACTTCCATATTTTCAGCTTTAGTTCAAACTTTCAGCTTTAGTTGGAAAACTAATATTTTATAGTCGTATCAGATTTAATTATTGGCCTTCTGATCCCAAACACCCCAAACCGTCATATGTTTTATCATTTCTTATAAGTTGCATTCTGTCCTTTCTCTCCTCATTCCTCTGTAATGGTGGGCAGGTGGGGGCTACTGGGAGAACTGGGCGTGCTCCGCAGGTCAGGTCGGATATTTACACTGGATATGGACCAAACGTCACTCAGCTCTGCAACCAGAGGAAATCAGACAGTTACGGCTAGTTTAGACACATCAAGTACAGAGAGGGTCGAGGACAATCAAGTGAAGATTATGAGCATGAATTTAGTTCTGGGATAAATCTGTGTGATGGATATAAATTTCTACACAGAGCAAGGAAACATGAGGTCATACAGTGTTCCTGAATGGGCGACATGACATGCAGGGAGTCATGGGTTGAAGACCAGGGGGAGGGAGATATGAGCTGCGGTGGGGGGGTCAGAGTGGAGTGGGTTCCAGCCAATACAGATGACCTCTGAAGAGTCTGACAGACGACACACAGATGCACGTCACAAACCATCTGAGTAAAACATCGCACTGCTGGTCGTCACACCAGCCAGGCCAGCTGCTTCCATGAGAAAACTGAGCTTAAAGGAGTCATCGGATGGAAAATCGGACTTTTTCATGTTAAAACGTTGTGTTGCTGCTGGACAAACCAGAAAAGCCCAAAAGAGTGCCTTCTCCTGCTTCTTGATTTAAGTGTTTCGTGGACGGGCGCGAACGCTCGCCATAAACCAGGCGAGGACGGCATCAAGCCCACGTTTGGAAAAACGGGCGATTCAAGAATCAGGGACTCACCTGCTGGCAGTCGGGAAATGTTACTGCTTGTGTTACTTTTTGAACCATTATGTAAGAGACCTGGAACATATGGTAAACAAACCATGCTAACAGAATGCTAATGTTGCTAATGCTACAACTAAGAGTGATTAAACATAAATTTAAAGACATTTCAGAAGGACAGTAAAAGTAAAATGACTCCTTTAGCTAAACTGCAGCAGACGGGCTGGTATGAGAACCCTCAGTAGAAATAGGATGTTTACACACAAAGAAAACATAAAATGTAAAACACACAAAACGCTCTAATCGCCCTTAGTTCTTGAAACGTGTTCTTCTCATCACCGACTTTCAGTTCAATTCAATTAAAATTCAATTCCATTTACTTTATTAATCTAAAAAAGGAAATTAAATTTCCCTCCAGGTGGCATGTAAATCCCTCACCGCATTCGTCTTCAAGGTGAACGCACCTTTATGCTACCGCTAATATTCTCATGTGAACCAGGTGTGAAGCTGTTTGCAATAAAACCACATTTGGAGGGATTTTTGATCTCGGCAGGTTTGCAGACTTTCTGAAGATCTTTTTTTTTTGCTACGTTGACAAACATTTTTAGATCCGTCTCTCCTTTGAATTATAAACTGTATAAGAAGGTACATTTTATAAGCATTTGCATTTTGTTGACTTTGCAGTAAAGATGAACAGTTCAGCTGATAATTAAAACTACTTTTTTTATCCAAAAGTGAAATTAAATAAACTGAATAAAATTAAATAAACTAAATAAAAGGTTAACTTCACAACTAAATAACATTAGTTTAACCTTGGCTTTTGTCTGTTTCCTTTAATGATGCTTTTAGACAAACATTTATCCTCACAATGAAGAACACAGAGCAACCACAGCAGAAGAAAAAACAAACAATTCTCCTACCGGTCCTGAATTTGCTGTAAGGCCCGTTCTCATGAGTCTGACGGCTGCCGGACACGAAGGGCAGGCCTCTCTCTCTCCACCTGCGACACAGACATGAAGCGGAGAACCAGATCAGAGCAGCAGAACGCCACCAGCTGTGTTCCTGCCTGTTTCAAAGAGCTTCCAGGCTGCCATGAGTGGCCCTGGGTCTGCTTTGATGCAAACACACGTCTGCACATGTTCATGTTGACAAAGCAACAAAAGCTAAAGGCTGATGATGAAACATTTTCCAATCTACACAGTCCTAAACATTTATTTTAACACACGAACAAAAATATTCACTGTGGGTTTATGAGAAACATTTCTACAGCAAGGACACAGAGGGGAGTGTGTGTTAGAGAGATGCTGAGTGTGTAGCTTCACAGCCTATTAGTCGCTGCTTTTATTTCAGTGTTGATGTGGGGATATGAATAAAAGACACGAGGAAGAGAGGAGAAAACAAACGACTGGAAGGATTTTTTCCCCACATATTAATCCTGAGCTAAAAACTACTGAAATCATATCTATTTTTTTTCCAGGCTGCTAAGGTTTTATATCTGGACTTTAGTAAAGAGGATTTCCAACCATCCCTCTCCTGATTCTACTGTTACTCCACACAGAATGAGAATAAAACAAACTACAACATCAGATTTCTAATAACTAAAGACCAAGCTTCACATCGAGCAGCTTTATAATAACACTAATAATGATGACGTATGTAAACTAACTCCAGGTCGGTCACTATTGTTCTTCTATGAAGGTTCACCGCAGAGTCTTACCAGTGGAATGTAAACACTGCAAAGATGAGGAAGGCAGACACAAAATCCGTAAGAATCCACATCAGAGTGTATTCGTCTGGAGTCTGGAGGGAAAGAGAGAGGAGCAGCTTTAACCCGATGGATCAGGATAGGCAGGGACTATATAAACTGATTTAAGTTCACTCAGGCTCCCTGTGTAGGTGGGGACACACAGAGTTTTGTCATTTAAAGACATGATCCTGTAACTCCCACGTTTGCTGGAGTGATCATTACTCCAGAGCGATCTAACCTCCCACTGGGAGCTGATGTGGAAAATGTAAATAAAATGCTGCATATTGAGAGCAAAGATACTTTCCTCTAAACAGGAAATATCACAGCAGGAGAAAAGTATCACCTAAAGCAACCATTTAAAGTTTGAGTTTGGCTAATTTAAAATAAATCCTTCAGAGCTGAAAATATTGTTAAATTGTTCAAATTAAATTAAATATTATCTAAAACCCCACTAAAGCTTCTAAGACTGGTATTTAGCTTAGACTGGCTGTACCTAAACTGAATTTCCCTTCGGGGATCAATAAAGTATAATTGAGTTGAATTTGTTATAATACGACATTAGTTTTTTTGTTTTTTTTTTGCTTTCCATTCAACAAACGAACAACATCTACATGAACGTGAAAATAAAGCATCACAGAAGAGGTTGCAAATCAGTCTTAGAGTACACAGCTCCCGTTCAAGTCCACAGCAGGTCTTTTAATGAGGTGGAGGAGAGATCTGCCCCAACCTAGTCCAACAATGGGCGCCGCATTCTGTAGAACCGGTCTATGTTGTGATGTATGACATTGGTAAGATATTCCAGAGGGATTAGTTAAAACATTTTTGCATTTGCACCAAATACAGACAGAAGGAACCTTGTCACTGACCAGCTGCAAAAGACTAGTTTTTTTCTAGTTGCAAATGTTAAAATTTCGTGCAATCTTTTGTTGGCTGCTGTTTTCAGACAAGCACTTGGCAGACCTAGAATATGAGATATGGGCTCCATGTTTACATTAATATGAAAGATTCATCCATTTCAACCTAATATCCTTGAAGTTTGTGACAAGGCCAGAGGCAACGAGTTAAAGTTCCCACATCAGTTTTACACTTGAGACACAGAGAGGAAAGAGAGCCTTTGAATAGATAGTTGGATCTTTATATAATTTTAAGAGCTGTTGTAGATGTTAGAAAGAGCCACATGTTGCAGACCATTAAGTGACCTAAAGTGTTTATGAAATATTAAGGAAAATTTGGAACGAAAACAAAAGAATACCTAAAAATTTGCCTCTGGTTTTAAATTTTCTTCTGCAGTTCAGTTTTTGAAAGAGTTACCAAAGCATAACACAGATAAAATATTTTCAAACCACAGATCAGGTGTTTGGAGGGAAAGCATGCAGCTTTTAGAAGGCTAACTGCTGCCCGCTGGTTCAACATGTGTTTCTCCTGATAATAGTAACTCCTCTGTAAGTCACTGCACCAAACCTACAGACTGTTAGGAGGAAGATGAGAGACAGCAGACTGATGAAGGCCTCTATCAAAGCAGAACCAGCCTCCACACCATGTTAATGCAAAAGGAGCCCCAACCAATAGAGTTCAGAAAGTTCAGGACATGGATATAGCTCTCAGTGAGGTCACATGTTTGAACTGATTATTTTTCAATAAGCTAAAACTTTGAATGGCAATGATTCTGGGGATTTCATAAGCTGTGAGCCACGATAAAGCTTACAGAATTAAATTCTCTCAATTTCTGTAAAGAAACCATATTGAAGATTGCCTTAAAATAAACATCCTGTTTATTTTATTCTATTTAGACTCTGTTGTACTTTAAACTAAGTACAAAAGAGCAGCACTGCTTTTCCTTTTAATGATCCTAACCGAATGCAGAGTATAAGACGTGAATCTTCTCACCATGAGGAAGAGGGGCTTGTTGATGCCGGACAGGATGTGGACGGAGTTTGTGGTCACGGACTGAGCTCCAGCGCACCAGGCCAGAGTGTAGAGCCACGGCTGGCTGATCACATACAGGTTGGTGCTGATATTCACAGACTGGTATTTACTGCAGACAGAGAGTTGGATTACATCAGGGTGATGCTTCAGAACCAAACTGGATGAAAGAAACAAGTCGCCTTTGTTACCTACTCCTCTAAGGATCAGTTAAACATGGCTACCCTCTACATAAGAGCATCGTCTCCTAAAAATCTACCTTGGAACCAAAGTCTTCAGTCAGTATAAATGAGTTAATGACGACTAATTATCTTAGACACTCCTAAAAAAAATGGAAAGAGCAAACAAAGATGTTATTACAGAAAGGAAGATATGATCTGATCATTAAAAGTCAAACCTTTTAAATGGTTCTGAGGAAAATAAATAACTGGATGGTGAAGAAAAGCCCCTTACAGCCCACAGCAGAGCACGGTGGAGGAGCTATGATGCTGCTGATGAAGTGGCCTGAAACCTTGTTACATGAGATCATAATTCAAAACTAACATTTAACAGTTTAAAATATCTGGATTCAAAAATATTGAAAGCTTGAAATAAAAAAAAAATATCTCAAATCACTAAGAGAGCATTTACTTAACACAAGGTTCAGCATTTCTTATTTTACATAAAACAAGTTGAATTTTTTTACTCAGCATCAGCCACACGTTGGTAAAACAGTCCGGTGTTCAAATGTGTTCTGGTTAAATTCTGTATGTTGTTCTTGTTTAGATTTACATTAAGCTGACCTCCTATGAGCATTTTGAACTTTATTTGTTGATCTTTTCAGGGTTTCCTGTAAATCGTCCAAACAGTAACACCTGATGTTCTCCAAGTAGATCAATGTTTGACACATTAAGAGGTAACAAAAGCTGATTTTAGGGATAACATTGATTATTTCTTTCCTTTTTTTAAATAAAGGATCATTATTATTTATCCAGCAATGTGTTTTTGCTTTGTGACAGAGAAGTGGCGTCAAAGCTGAAAGGTCTGTGTGAAAATGACTCAGGAATAACAAGTGAAAAGATTCACTCATGTTGAAAGTTCTCACTTCAAATGAGTCACAATTTTCCTCACACTTTTTATTTTCCTTCTTTCCAGATTGTTCCTCTCAAACGGCTGCTAATGTAGGAGCCCTTCCCACTTGTTTCCTACACGTAGCTCCAGAACCATCTTGTCCTCCTCTCACTCAGCCTCAGCTCTACCTCCTCCACCGTTTTACCTCTTTAAAGCCTCTTTGGACAGATCTCCAGTGCCCCTTGAATCTTTACCCTCCTCTCTTATTCTCCTCTTTCCCTCGGAGGTAAGGATTCACCCTGGTCTCACCCTGGTCTCATTAGTTATATAACCAGAAGTAGAGCCAGACAGATAGGTAAATTTCAAGATGTCTGAGTTAAATGTCAGCTCTCTACCAGAACGTATATTTAAGACTGTTTTGTTATTTTTAAGGTAAATGGATGTAGAAGCTGCAGTTGAATGTTGAATCACAGCTGCTATTTTTCATCTGTAATTTTAGCCTAGTATAAATAAAAACAACGACAGTGTTTGTGAATCATCAGATGTATTTGGGATTTTTTTTATGTGAAATGACAATAAAGTTTAAACTGTTTTGCAAAGATAATTTGCTTTTTGAAGAACTGCTGTTGCACCGTTTGTTTTTTATTTCTACACTCTGAAGTACTGCCGTTCCAAGACTCTTCTGGTTTCCACACACTATAAATGAGATGAATTCCTCTGAAGCGATGAGTGGGGTTGGTACCTGATCTGCTGCTGTGACATGGTGCTGTAGTGCAGGTTCAGCCACCTGATGTGATCGTCTGCTAGTTCCTGAATGGAGGCCTTTTCTCCAGAGGTCTGCTGCAGCTCTGGGTCCAGACCGTAGACCAGCTCCCTGTTTTCTGAAGGCAGCCAAAGCACCTAAATACATACAGACAAAATAACTCAACTCTGCACACAAAGAGAAGGAGGAATGGAACCCGTCATACGTCTCCGTCCTGTGAAGCGGCCCACCTGAGAGGAGTTGATATGGGCTTGGATGACCTGTAGAGTTGTGTTGATGTAGGACCTCCTGTAAGGATGTCCATACGGTGGCCTGCGCAGGTCAAACAGAACCAGTTTACCGCTTGCAGCTGCTACCTCTAGGAACTGGGCCAAGGAGGGAACAGACTGGTTTTGGGCCTGAAAGCGATCTGACTCAGACAGCAGCGATGCGGTACCAAACGGATCCCTCTATAAGAAAAGTACACGGTGAAACAAACACTGTGGTTTGTTTAGTTCAGCCACATGGCAGGCTTTTTAAAGACCAATTAAATGTTTGCTTTCTGGAACGTCTAACCTGATTATTCCCATTCTAACAAAGATCCTAATGCAGAAAGAAAGTGGTGTGCTGCGGGCTAGTTGATGAGAAAGACAGTTTAAATCCCACAGAAAATGAAGGAAATTAAAGATTAACCTGATATATGAATCAACACATCTGTGGATTATCTTTGTTTCTTGTTGTTTGATGCTGTCTTATATTTGATGTATTTGATTATTAGAAAATCCAACATTTCAGCAGCTGAGGATCAGTTAAAGCAGATTTTAACTTTATTTAACTGATAAGTTGTAATAAAGCAGAAGTGAAGCTCATCAGCACAAACTTTCAAGACTTTAGGAGCAAAAACAAGAAATCCAATTAGTTTTTATACTCGATTTTCTGCTAAATCTTTTTTTAATGTGTAGTATTTTGAAATGAAAACCACATCAGAACCATTATGCTTCATCCTACCTCATATGTTTTTTTTTTAAAAGAATTAGCATTTTGTATCTGAAGAAGGCTGAATAAACATTGAGTGGATTAATTATTTGACATTTACCGATAGGAACCAGCCTCCAGCGTTTAGCTGCTGCAGCTCGGCCCAGGTGAACATGGAGGCGTCCAGGTGAGTCCGATTGGGGAAAACTTCGGCTACGTTAGTGGTCCTCCTCAGGGTGGAATCGTGCATCAGGAAGGGAACGCCGTCATAACTATAAACATTGACAGCAATATTTAGTATGGAAAACCAAACATGGATGAAGGTCAGAGGAGGACGATGAAAGTCACCATGAAGCCGTTTATGTTGATTAAAGCTGCAGCCATTAAATTAAATCTGGCTCCCACCAAGCAATCAATCTATACGAGCGCACATATATGAAAAGTAATCAGAGAGTTGCTTCTAATTTTATAATGGAAATAAAACCATTTAGCAGCATGCCCTTCAAACACACGCATCTAATAGGATTGCTCGCTGTGAGGTAAACACAATCATTTACAGAGACGTCACAAACACTCCTCAGCCCCACACTCAGCTCCTTTGTTTTATGAGCTTAAACCGACTCGGAGTCACGACTATCGGATAATCATGGTGTTTACAGGCTGTGAAACCAGAGTCTGAGTGTTAACAGGAAAGCTAAAGGCTAACTGGATTAGCATGGCTGTATCCACCTTGGCACTGATGAGTGCCAGTGTTGACAATCAGGACATTAAAATCACTTTCTTGTGATATGCTTTGGGTCCCAGTGGTAACTTTATCAGAACTGATTCTCTCCAAGAAAAGCTGGGGCCTCAAAAGGAAACTGGATGTAAAATTTCAGTCTTAATACGTGAAAGAAAGAACAGAGAAAAAAGGATAAACAGCTGTAAACCATCCAACTTGAAACCTATACGATGTGGAGCTCAACCGGTTAGAGAGACAATATCAACAAAGGTTTTTAAACTGTCCTTAATGAACAGATCTCTGGAAAATCATTCTTAATCAATGACTTAATTACTCAGCAAAATATTGATTTTATTTAACTAACAGAGACATGGCTAGATGAAAATAATGAGATGCTGATTTTACTGGAGACCGCACCTCCAAATTACAATTTTCTTAATCAGAACAGAAAAAAAAAGGGGGAGGACTCGTTACTCTGTTTCATGCAGTGACGCCCCGCCCATAATCCTCACTACGCTCTAAGCGTTAGGCCTCACTTATCCGTTGCATCACTGACATCGAGTGAGCAGAGAACAGCAGTCGGGTAGGCAAGGCGCTTTTTTTTTGGGTTCGGTTCATTTCGTATGGAAGAGGAGTAAAAATCTTGAACAACTCTGCCACATTAAAACGTGTCCATGTCTTCGATAGTCATTGCAGGAGACATAAGTGGAAATGTGGTGCCTGGTTATGAATGTTTGTTGTGGAGGCTCCCGTGGAGGTGGGCGTGTGCATCACGGACGTAAGTGTAAAGGTGCAAACTCACCTGTCTCACTGATGACAGTCTAGGTGGGGCTGCCGTCATTTTGTTTGACCACTTCAGTTCACTATTTTTCGTTTAAGTATTCATTTGATTTCCATACATTTATCAAGGATTTCGTGATTTTTACTTGTTCATTCCTCCTGCGCAGTGATAGCTTTGGCTGATGTTATAAACAACAAAAGCATTCTGGATGTCGGTGCATCTGTAACAATAATCTAAGCACGTCACAAATAGGCAAACAAACGAGGACCGGGCAGCTCTCAGCGGCTAAAAGGACAAGGTTGGAAGCCACAACATTCATAATAACCTACGTTTTAAATTTGATGAGTACAACTCTGAAATTACAGCAACTCCTAAAATAATAGCCAGAGTTTGGAACCAGACTATAAATTACAACAGGCTACAATTTGAAGAGGGGTTTTAATACAAAAAGGGGAAAACAGCCATATTTGCTATAGACAAAGATTTAGGCTGATACACTAAGAGGCAGGCTTTTATTTATTTTAAAATATGTTTTAGACCAGGTACTAAAAGGGGCAGGCTATAAACTGATAAAATACGGTAAATTTAAGTGCAGCCAAATTGATTCTATTTTACAGGCACTATGCTAAGGTTCCCAAGACCTGGCAGAGGAAATAAAAAAACTACCTCCCCTACCATCAGGCTACATGACTGCATTCACGTCTTTTCTTTGTGAAAAGAGTCTGGAGGAGCTGCAACCTTTAGAATTGCTTTCACATGGCTCGTTACAGTAGCCTCAGCAGAGAGGAGCTTCAGGTAAAAATGATAAACAGCTATATAAGATCTCCCATGTCGCAGGAGCGCCTGAGTGGACTGGCCACCATGAGCATTAACCTTGGTGTGGGGAAGGAAATCTGTTATGACATTATTGATGAGTTCGCCTCAAGAAAATGCAGAAAACCACAATTTTGATGGAAAGTTACTGCAAACATTTATGTCCTAACTAAATGTGTAGACTGACAACCTTTTTTTGCATCGACACTCCATCTCTCCATTTCCATCATGACTTCTCTCTACTAACCTGTTGCATTTGTTCCTTGTGTGGATGCTGTTACTGAGGAGGAAGTGAAGCGACTGAGGAGACTGGGCGACTTGATTTTAGTTAGGGGGCCCCTTGGCATATTTTTGCCTCGGGCCCCATGAAGGTCTGAACCGGCTCTGGTTTAATGATTCACTAAAGTGCAGAAAAGTGATTGGGGGGGGACTTTAACGTACATGTTGACAACCCTGAAGACAGAGATGCAGAAGAACTGTGTGATATTCTTCAACGTTTTGGTTTGACTCAACATGCTAAACAGCAACACAATCGAAGACATATTTTGGACTTGGTCATCAGCAAAACTCTAAATATTTCAAATCTTTCTGTAACTAATGTTGCCCTATCAGACCATTTTTCTGTATACTTTGAAACCATCTGTCCCACTAACTTAATTACCAAAAGAAATATTATAAGAAAGCGTGTTATCATGGACAGTACTTTTAATAACTTTACCCAGGCTTACCCTTCTGCTTCCACTTTACCCTATAACTCAGTAGATGAGCTGGTTGATAACTTCCACTGTAAAGTTACAGACATCATTGAGTCCATTGCTCCAATTAAAGGGAAAGTTGTCCCTGGAAAGATGAAATCTGCATGGAGAAATGATCCAGCAGTAAGAAAAGAAAAGAGAGAATGCCGAAGAGCCGAACAAAGGTTTTTAGGTTGAGGAAATGCATTCAATGCAATAACTAATAAATCATTCCTGGTTTTGGAATTGATGCTTATTTTTTGTGGTAGTAAATGTAGTAAAAAGATCATAAGAAGGTCCTTGGATTGCATCGTCCTTCTTCCTCCCACAGTTCTGTTAATTAGTCTGAATCGGTCTTTGGTATGAGTGTTTGTTCTGAGTGTCTCTGCGTTGATGTGTGATAAACTGGCAGCGGATAAAATCAAGCAGCCTCGTATTAACAAATAATACCTTATAGTGACATCCGTCTCCAGGCCTTCTCCTCCAGCTTCAACTGCCTTTTCAAAAGACATCAAAGTATTCTCTGGCGCAAGCTTCAAAAACACAAAGCAAACATAAATTCACTATCAATGACCAGGAAGAGTCTGCGTCTCTAGGACTGAAATGCAGTTTTTCTAGAAGTAAAACTGCAGGTAACTTTAAATGTCAGCTACAAGGGACAACTTTAAAATCCTTTTGATAATTCAGATTAATTCAAATAAAGATTTATACAATATTTTGCACCTGTTTGGTGAAGAACAGAGGTGTTTTAACATGAAGTTTCAGGAAGATAAATTTAAGTTTTGTTTGATCCTTGTTTGGATGTTTACATGATAAAATTCAACCCATGTTATGCATCTCTTATTGGATCAGAAATAAATCAGGGGCTATATTAAAACTCGACCATAAATAGTTTTAGGAAGAAGTTTAACTAATTCTGCCATATTATTATTATAATCCTTTTTTAAGAGAGTTGAAGACAAATGATTAAAGCTGCAGTGATTCTTGTCCAAAGCCATTTATGCAACTGCAGAGCATCAAATTCAGATAGTGGGTTATTTCTCTGAATCATATCTTCCACATCAGACTTCACAGGGTACCAGACACCCACTCATCAACACTACTTTGTTCAACCGTCACATCTCTTTGTTTTTCTTCCTCCTCCTTTCTGCTCTGCTGGAGACAAAGTGTTGGTGCTGAAAGCAGCGTCTTACCATGGGAGCTCCTCTGTGACCGATGAGCGTCGGGGCCGGTCCCAGAGTTCCTGCCTCTTTAATGCAGGGCGAGTACATCCCCAGGGGAACCAGGTACAGGGAGAACAGCACAGACATGTAGAGGGCCAGGACCACGACTTGTCGAACTAAACAACACAACAGAGGAAACTAGTTATGGCTTAAACTACTGATCAGATTGATGGATTATTAGAGTAATCATCTTATTTGTCAACAGGAGCATAAAGACTGTAAAACATGTTATTATTTTAAAGAACAAACCATTCAAGGCAGTGATTATTGCTCTTCATGATGCTTCACGTTGTCCAACAAAACTTCTTCACATACGGCAGATATTAAGCTGAGACTAAAGTACGCAGATCTCTGATCCATTTACCAATTCAGTTCTCATACTTTGCACCATCAGTTGTCAGTAAACAGCTCAAATGTAAAGCCCCTGATTCATTAGGAAGCCCATCAACCGATCAATATGAGCCTCATGTTGCCTCCCTGTAATTAAAGTGGAATTAAGTGGTTTTTTGTGCATTCAGTGCACCTGGAGCAAGCTAGAACATTTCCTTCTCTGCTGCTTCCTCTAGCAGGAGACCCCCAGATGTGACTCAGCATCCAAGGATCTGCCAAGTCACCATGGCAACAAGGGACAGTACCCATGGAGACTGGATGAGGAAGGCAGAGACCTGGAGGTCAAAGCCATTCAGAGTCAGACATAATGCAGGACAGAAAGAAACTGAAGCGTCTCTGGAAAAAGGGAAGAAAAAAGGGGCGGAGCTGAGAGGAGACTGGATCAAAAGAGAAACAAATCAAAGGGACAGGGAAGGGTTTACTCTGGGAGACGATAGAAACCGGAGATACGTTGTGCTTAGAGAAAGTGGACCGATAAGAAGAGAACATCTGTAGAGACTCTAACATTTTCTAAACAGCTACTCAAAAAAAAAACCTTCTGGTTATTCTAAAGTCCTTTTAATTTCCTGATTTACTAATTCATCTCACTTCTGTTTACTTTCAAATGTTCACAACTACCAATTCTATATTTATTGGAATAATTTTGATAGGCCCGTCTCCCCTGACAAGGTTCCCCTCTGTTCAGTCTTTTCTCTCTTGATAAAGCTCACTGTTGTCCTGCAGAGCCTCAAAACTCTTAGAAATGACTCTGTTACTCTGCAGAACGACTGATGAAGGTTTTCTTTTCTTTTACCTGTTTTTAAATTTCTATAAATAAGAGCATGGATGTGCTGCTTTGTAGAAATGTTTGGCCTACTTCGTTCTGTTAAACTGGTTCTAAGTCAGAGAGTTTTTTTAAGTCTCTACTTTTCAAAAATCGAAGCAAATCCCATCTCAGTCATAATATTTCCTTTAAACCTGAGAATATAAAGATTGTTGGTTTCTTCACCTCTCTTGTTCATGCGGAAAAAGTGCAAAGCAGTCGGCCAGGAGAGAACCGCCATCAGAGAGACAGCCGCCACATGGAGGAAAGGAGCCGTCACCTAAAAAATAAAACAATTGGGCAAATATGATATATTTAGGTATTTTTATCATTCAGGAATTAAGAATCTTTCTACACAAGAGGGCAGCAAATTAATAGGAATGGTAACAAAAGCATGCAGACACCTTCCCTGTAAATTTCTTTCCAAATTGTATAAATCGTTACAAAATGTTAACAACAATAATTAATATATAAAACAAAAATGGGAAAAAGAAGAACACATTCAGTTGTCTATATCTCTCCTGCAACAGAGTTCAACAAGCTCAAGGCAGTGGAGAAATAATAAATAATAGAACAATGCAGGAAACACTGTGGTGACTAGATTACTCTCACATATTTTTGAAATGTACCAACAATGTATGTTTTTGGAGATTGCGACACATTGGAATTGCAAACATGGATTGATATAATTGAGGAGATTTATTTGATGGAAAAAAATACTGTCTGAGATTGAAAGAAGATAAATTTAGAAAACAATGATCAAAATGGAGAATTTATAAAATTCTGTCTAATATATAATATCTGTTTATTAAAAATATGTTTTTTTGTAGTTTTTCTTTACTGTAGAACCAAACAGAACGTGTTCTGTCAAATGTTCTTTTCAAAATGTTGAAAAAACATAAATAAAGAGTAAATAAATAAATAAAACGACCAATGTTTCCCTTACTGTGTGAATGCTGGAGACAACGTATTTCCAACTGGGAGTAAATCTTGCTGTGGGTTTATGGGTGTTTGGTGTTACTAACCTGCAGGGACAGTTGCAGAGTTTTCCACTCTTTGCTCCACAGATCCGACAGGATGCCAGTGGCAGTGACAGAAAACACCAGTGTCACCATGATGCCAGTCTAACATCAACATAAGTAGAACAGAATATATTATCACATTTCCTTGTTCTGTGTTGAGCTACAAACCAAAAAAAACCCATGTTGTTTTCTGAGCTCCTACCTTGTGGCTCCAGTGAAGATAGAGCCTCTGACCTTCAGACAGCAGACAGACGGCCAAAACCTGAGCAGCAATAAAACACAGTTATACTGCAGACTAAAGCCGTCCTTTAGTCAAGCTTCATCATATGAAGGTCTTTAACGTTAGAGAGTTGTAATACTGAACCTCACTGGCAACAGATGAACAGTGAGGGTTAAACAGCAGTTTATGGTCAAATGTTGATATAGTGCAAAAGAAAATATCAACTTTTACTGCGAAGCATTTAGACAAACTCTTTTAGCACCTAAGCTACACAGTAACAGCAACTGTTCATTTTTAAAGCTGATGTTTTAAGTCGAGAGGCTTCAGAATTGACATAATACGAAAGCTTAAGTTTCTTCTGTGTTAAAAAAAACAACAACTACATAACAAATAAACACAGTATACATTATACATATGCGCATTATTTATACATCTATACAGATGACTTGGAAAGGATTGAAAAAAGGCAGGATAAAAAAACCTGCAAGAAAGTCACTTCGCCTTCCTTAACTGGTGAGCTGTTTCTGTCAAAATGGGTAAATGTTTTTTCAGTTAACTTTCTGAATCAGATGCCAAACCATGCTCATCTCTGTCCATTGCTCAGTTATACAATAAGTCTTACGTAATATTTGGCACCTTGGCCAAGCAGAGCAGCTCATGAGCTAAATGTCAAGCATCGCTCCGAGGGCCAAAGGGGGGACGCCACTGCTTCTTATGAAACCCTTTGGTGGCAAATGTGCAGCCATAGTTGGAACACAGTTTACAAATTAGAGTGTTTTAAACCCCTTTTTAATAAAATAAACCACAGGAAATGTAAATGGTGTCGGTACCAGTAGGAGGGCGATGTATGTGAAGAGCGCCGCGGCCACGACCAGCAGGACCAGAGACCAGGGGAACCAGAAGCCAAGGTTCCCAAAATTAAACCTGAAGACGTAGAAAAAGCAACAAGAAAACAAATAAGCCGAGCAGTTTCCAGGACATCCATTTATTCAGCTCATGCATTTATGATCATATTAGGCAAGAGGGGGTCAAGAGAAAGATACGGATGTTTTCAGTGAGCACAGGAACAGAAAAATGGCAAGGATATAGCAAAGAGTTAAACTAACCTGGATACCTGCAAAAAAGAACTTAAATATTTTAGAAATTGAAAACTAGAATTTATTTGTCTTTGTTGATTTTTTTTTAAGTTTAAGGGCAAACTGATGGAAAACTGAGTGGAAGAAAAAAATATTTTAAGAAAAGATGCACCAGCAACAGAGGTAACCACAGCCTTGGGAGGATTGCCAATAAATTAAATAAATAAAGATGCTGGTCCCTCCGACTCGGCATATTTCAAACCTAAACTGTTTGTTAAATTAAACCTTTAAGTATTAATCAGAATCTACAGAACGACTGCAGGGTGTATTAGATTATTTTCTTGATCAAATGTAATATTTAGCAGTTTGAGAACATACGTATTTATGTCATAAAATGTTAGAAGACTGACCTGTTCCTATTAAAATGTCTATTTTTGTCTTTGTAATGAATTATTACTCCAGTGTCCCAGCCGTAATACTGTTCATCATATCATATATCTATCATGTATTGCACTAAATTTGGTTTGGGTTTTCGTCTCACTTTGAGCAGCAAATTCTGCCTGTGTTTCTAAATTCACATTTACGATTGTAAACCAAACATTTAATCTCTAAAAAGATTGAAGGTATGAAGGGGGAAAGATATAGTTAGCAAATAAATTTCAAAATGATCAGAACAGAGGAAGCTTTTATTTTCACATTTCAGTTCAGTCTGCAGCTAGCTTGCTAGCTAGCTAGCGGGAAATTATTTTTACAAAATGATTGAAAGTTGAAGATATTTTTATCAAGCAACAATAAAAACCAACAAATTGTAATGAAACATTTGTATCCTATAATAATGCATCAAATTTAGTGTCAAACTCATCCTTTAACAGTTAAGGTTATTTTCACTTTTCATTACATGAGATGAAAAATCAAGTCCCAACAATAAAAAAGACTGAATCACATAAAAAACAAACTCGAACATATTTTTATGTGTAAATTTCTTCATCTATATTTTGTGTAAAACCTACCAGTCAAAATCATTGTAGTCATTCTGAGCTTCACTCCAGAAATAAAGGAAAACAAAACTCAGGAAGAAGGTGAGGATCAGGAGCCCAAAGCTGCCACACTCCACCTGAAACCAACAGGGCATTTATTAATGTTATTCTATGCTTTTATAAACAATAATGTAGATTAAATCATGTACTGTTTACACACATAAAGATACCTTTGAGGTTAAAGTGAAATCTGGAAGATTCAGAGTAAATATACAGCGGATTGTACTGCTTGACTGTACTTGATAACAGCTGACAAAGTAGGTGCTAATAATCTGGTGATAGAAAACGCTGTGACCAACTCAAAGTCAGCAGACAGGACTGAGAAAACTGACTGAGGAATCAATAGTCGGTGCACAATCAGCAGCCCGGCCACAGAGTGTACAGCTATGCTGTGGGTGGATGCTTACCTTGCTGCAGCAGCACTCTCCTGGCTGCGCCCGCGCTCTTTGGTATCTCCTCCACTGGCAGCCATACAGTCCAGCCAGGCAGGAGACGAAGGGCTGGTGTTCATACCTGGTACAATTACAAACCAGCCAAACATCAACGTATGAGGATGATGAAGGAGAAAAGCCAAACTGAAGATGCTGAAAATAATACCGAAAGCGCATTAAAATACCAGACGAAAATAAAAGAGAATCTATTGGAGAAAAACCAACATATGGTATAAATGATTTCAAATAACACTCAAACATGACAAGACTTTGTTTTCCAGCCACAGAAATCTATAGTTTAAATCACCGCTTTATAATATATGATGATATATATCCTGCCTCAACAGCAACAAACATTCGTTAACTACTGAAGTATTCAGCTTCACTACTTATAATGTAATGTAGTTAAACAGTCATTTTATTGATAAACTACAACAGAGTTGTTTTAATGCCTGACATCAAAAGCTTTTTGTTGAGAGGGTA
>JAUZNJ010103012.1:0-20959 GCA_034780135.1 Jordanella pulchra | reverse complement strand
TGTGACCGCTCTGTCCGGATCCCCTCTGGTGCAACCTCCCTGAATCATTCGGAACCACTCCAGGTACCAACCGAATCAGAACCACTTGCATTCCTATCTGTCTCCCTGGTTAACCGAACCTTCCGTTACAGAAGATCTGTAATCGCCCTTGGACCCGAACCAGAACCAGAACCTTGGACCTGTATTTTCTATATCTGTTCTAATAAACCGTTGAACTTTTTCCCGTATTCCGTGTGGTGTTCTGCATGTGGGTTAGAGCTCTGAAACCCACCATGACACAAGAGCTGTTAGTGAATGAAGTGGACAGGGCTGTGCTATTTGTTGGTCTGTTATTAAAATGAATTAGATGAACGTTAGAGCTATTGTGAGCCTAAAGTGTTTCAGCAAATTATGTACGTTTAAGAATATAAAGGTGGCTGTATATGGCTGTAATAAGTGACATCACCTGCTGTAATTATACTTGTGGAAACCATGCAGTTGTGTGAGCACATTCATGTTAGATTAGTTCTCGTCGATGGTCCACTTTCATCCACATCTGCAGCATCTGATGAAACAAAAATAAGAACTCCTGTTAAAGACTTTCCCTTGACTTATATTAAATCTGTCTTATATTATTTTTATTATATTATTTCTCAGAAACTAAATACATCATATTAAACTAGGCTGAAAAGGGTACAGCAAACAGTTCTGTAAATTAAAAATTAACCCACACAATTTATTTCTCTGTTGTTAAATCAAAATGTTTCAGATAAAACACATTTAAAGCAAAAAGCTAGCCAAACTTAGAAGGTCCTGAATAAACAAGTATTTGTTTCCCTTCTAAAATCAGTTCTCTGTCATTGACCACATTAGATCAACAATATTAAAAGCACTGCAGGCTCAGTTGCCTCACTTAGGGGCCCTGTTCATCATTCAGTATTATAAATTACATTAATGAAAAGGACTGACCAAAAGTAACACAAAGCTCTTAAAAGATCTTAAAGACGTTTTTAAAAATAACTGTAGACTGATGAGACAAATGGAAGATTTGGTTGACAATACATATGATGTCAAACTAGCAGCATTGTTGACATAGCAGAAAACCTCGTTTCAGCCTCCTTCTAGCAAGTTTGATCTGATCTTGAAGAATCTGCACCCAGTCTCGTGGTCCAGGCAGCTTCTCTATTCTGTGTTCAGTGCAGTATTTCTCTGTAAATACTTGAGATAAATGACAAGAAATGTAAACAAAATGTTGACAGAAATGCAATAAACCCCCAAATCACTGTTTTGGTCCTTTCATGTTTGTGTCCCTCACCTTTAATAGCACCGACTATGTTCTGATCCAAGCCTTTTCGGTTGTCGTTGAGCCCTCGCTTCCTTTTCCCATTTGGCAGAGAGTTTGCTAAAGTAGCATCATCAAAGAAGGCACACACCTAAAAACAAAGCACAGCCTTTGGCCAATTTATTCTCATCTTTTTTGTTTTTTTTTTGGGGGAGGAGGGGGATGTCACAGATGATCATCAATTCATTAAGACTGTCTTGTATAAGTGTGGCTTATTACAGTAGATTTGTATTCATTAGTTGTTTCTTTGCATTTAGGAAAATATACGTTGATCTCCATAATGCTGACTCCTGGCCAATCAATATTTTAAGCCTATATGGCAGGCAGTCTTCCAAAAAACGGAATGACTTACCAGTCCTTCTATATGGCATCTTTGTTTGTTTTTTTTAACAATTGTGGAGTGATATAAGTATCATATTTATACTGATATTATGCCAGGAGAGAAATGCAATTACTCACATTTTCACTAACCTGGATATCAAGCCTAACTATCACTGATTAGTTCATTTGTATAATTACTGTGACTGTATTCTTAAAAAAAAACATTTCATCAGCAATACCAGTTTCTGCTTTTTGTGCACTTAACAGTTCTTGTAACCCCGTTTTTGGTAATTATTCTAATAGTGTTTTAGTAATAGTGTAGCAAATATGTATTTTTTAATGAAGTGTAATATATGATATAAAGACCGGGAGATGGATCTTATGATGCTGATGCTAGAAACAGTGTCTAAGGTCGTCCTCATTCATTTAATGGGAAATCTTAAGCTTAGGAATAGATACGTACCAGTTTCCGAAACAGCAGGCTGCCAGAGCGAGTATAGTTAATCAAAATGGAGTCTAGCTGGGCCTTTGAGATGAAAACATCATAATCCTCTGCAAGACGAACCTCAGACTGTGAGGGAGTCAACCGCAAAATGTCAACACATTTAATCTAGCTGTAATATACATGTGGATTATTTTAATAAAAAAAAAACACAAGGATGTTATCATAGCACTTAATGTATCAACAAGATGCCTAAGGGCGTTCTGTAAAAGCATTCACTACATTTCTATTCCTCCAACTGACAAACAGCTTTAAAAAGGGGTCTTATTAGGTCGCATGGCATCAAAATCAGCAACAAATTTAGGGCTTTACCTCCAGTGCCTGATGTTCTCTTACTTGATTCAGAAGATGACATTTTGTGACAGAGTCTGCTACTTCATCACTCTGAGGTGGAAGTTCAGAAACATCACCAGAGATTGTACGTGATTTCTCATATTCTTCTTTCTTTGCAGCTTCTGTAGATTCAGCTTTCTGGTGAGAGGCCCCCAGACAAGAAAGAGCAGTTCTTCTAGTGCCGGAGACACTAGCTACCTTATAAGTAGCTCTCCTCTTTTGGTATTTACTGCATGAAGCAGAATCCAGGCTGATGTAAGGCTGGAATGATTTAGCATGCTTCCGTCTTTCAAAAGTTCCTAAAACGATAACAACATGTTATGCTTACCTTTTCTTTCTCTCCTAATGTTATTATAAGTAAATGTCCTGACCTTTCTGATTCTGCATCAGCCTCCTCATTGCGCGCAACTCGTGCAATATTGCCTGCAAGGTGCCCTTACAGTTACACATGCAGCAAGGGATCTCTGGCACAGCAGGACGAAGCCCATCTGCTGAAAAATCAGAAGTACTAACATTTGTTATTTTTCTCTTTTATATGCACACTTTAACACAGTTAGCTTCCATATACCTGTAACTATAAACATTTAAATTTTTTCTGCTGCTGTTTGACTTTTTCCATTTTTATGAGGTAGCATGGTTTTATAAAAATATCATACCATTTTAGCTATTAGAACTACTTGTGTCACATTGCAAAAACAGATTTGAGATTTTCTTGCAATAGCTGAACAAAAAAAATGCATAACACTCTTTATTTTACAGTGTTTTACACGCCACCTTCTAATGCCGCCCTGGGTAGCTGCCCATATAAAATATCATCACCTCATCGATTTTAATATGAAGAAAAATAAAAAGCAAGCAAAAAGTGTATGCTTGTAACCACTTACCCTGATCCAACCTGAAAAATGAAATACATGGAATCCAGTTACCTTAAGGCATCACCTAATTACTGAATACTGTCTACCTGGCAGCAGTTGCCTGTTATTACATTACGAACTGTTCTGTGAAGGCCTGGTTTGTTATTAGACATTAGTAAACAGGTAGCAACAAGAACTACCCATAGATATGGTTGTCAAGAAGAAAAAAAGCAGAGTTGGATTAAAAAACAAACCAACCAACCAACAAAACAAAAAAATCTGAAAATTTAGACATCTTATGGAGCACCGCTAGATCCATTCACCCCTAAAAATGGAAAGAACATATAACAAATGAAAACCTGGCAACACATAAGCATCTAGCTAAACTAATAGGGCAGGAAAGGAGAGCACTGTTCAGAGACACAAGCAAAAACATGTGGTAGCTCTAGACGGCTATAGAGACCAAGAGGTTTCAGAGGGAAGAATGTGTGAAACGGATAAGGTTCTCCACAAATCTGGCTTTTATAAGGGGGTCACAAGAATAAAGACATTTAAAAAACAAAAAAAGCCATGAATTGTGGGGAAATGCCCAAACTCTGGGTGGCTGAATAATACGTTACAGAGCTGTACTTGTTCTTATTACAAAATTCTGAAAGTCAACTAACTTATTTTCCTTCTATTCCAAAATGTGCCTTTTTCTTTTGTACAAAATACTTATGAGATATATCAAAGTTTATTGTTATGTAAATAAATGTTGTAACACTTAAGGAGACATTAATATTTTTTTAATGCATCACATATTACCTTTTGTTGCAACCGGTTTTATTAAATCCTTTACTGTGTTTTCATTTGTGAGCCCTCTGGATCGGGTACTCTGCTGGCCACAGGCTGGACCATTCACGAGCGAGGTTGATGCGGATGACGGTGAAGGCTCTGTGTCTCCTCCTGAGCTCCAGCTTTGGCTCAGCCGATCTTTCGACACAAGAGATAAAATTGAAGGAGTGTGTATAGAGGTCACTTTGCCATCTTTTGTTGAGCTTTTCTGTTCTGCCTCTGAAGGCAGAGAGAACCTTCCAGTCTTATCACTCAGGAGCCTCATCATTCCAGTGATTTGTTTCTTGATTTCCATGCTCTTGTCCCCCATCCAAGCTACATAAAGAGAATATAGAGCTTGGTATAATTAATGATATCTGACATGAACACGTTTCCTGCAAATTATCCATTTCAAAATTAAACATACTTCCAGAGTTTTCTTTCCAGGTCATTTATGATCACCTCTGTGCAAAGCGTTCTCCTAGTTGTTTTTTTTCTCATCTCTAGTATTTTTGTTGTTATTCTTCTTTTTATCAAAAATATTTAGCTAATTTTTTTTTTTTGTCCTAACTAAGAAATATCTCATTGTATTAGAAGATTAAATATGATGTTGGATCCACCGCTGCTCTATAACACCTAATTCTCAAAAGCATGAATTTAAATTGTGACATTTTAGCTGCAACCGTTTAGAAAACTTTGGGTCCAATTTGTCTCATAAGTAAAAGGTTCTAAAGGCTTATTTTATCAAAAGATAAAATTCTCTGTGGCTACGACAGTTCAAGTTGTATTAAGACAAAATAAAGACTGAACCCATTATCCAAATATAAAACGATAAGACCAGTTTTTTCCAAAGATAGTCAGATTTGAATTCTTACATAATTAAATGTAAACAAAAGTTCAGAGATGTTTTTTCCTCTCAATTATATTTTTTTCATACCTATGCATCAATAAAATGATGCACTCCAATTTAATATCATTAAGGCTTTTCAGGTACTAAGTATTTTAAAGAATCCTTAACATGACCCTAACCTTGGGTTACAGCAGCAGCGTCCTTAGTTTGACCATTCACATCTCTGGGGCTGGAATTCATCACATACGAAGAGTCCATATCTAGACGTAACACACACGAGAGTAAATGAAGAAAATATAGAATAAAAATGATGGTAGCGTAATATAAAGTTTGAACTTTTGCAGATAGACCCCCCACCTGTGGGTAGCACAGAGTAGCTTTCTATTGAGATGTTCTATAGTCTATGCATTCACCAAAAAGTCAGCAATTAAAGCTGCATTTATCTGAATACCCGTGCGAAACAGGTGTTCATATTATGCACATTCTACTTGAAAAATCATTTAGATCACAATCCATATGATGTGCTGATATTTACCTTACTCTTTAGGTGTTTTGCTTTTGATTTACATTACAATATCTTAACATAACGAATATATATCCATGTAAAAAATGGATCGAGGGACGCTGCATTGTCGTGGCAATCCCTTTTTGTCTGCGGATGGTCTCTTCTGGAACTCGGTGCCAGACAAACATGCAGACACACAGCAGCAGCAACAGCCTACCTTCATCCGTGACCAGTTTGAAGCTCTGTGACTTTCTTCTCCTCTTCCTTTCCCCAAACTCCATTATCAAAAACAAAATATTCAGAAAGTCGAGCAGCGGAGAGAAATCCTCACCAGAACGCCAAATCAGTAACCAACCTATAGGAGGCACTCAGCTCAAAATCCATGTCTATCTGCTTTATTAATCAAGAATTACTCCTCTTCCTATAGGCTTTTCCTAATATTGGATGATTCTCCCCCTTTTAGGTGTAAATGTATCCTCCAGAAACATCTTGATAAAATTGATCTCCTTTTCCAGCGTGACACCGCTCTTTTCCTTTCGCCATGTAAATACATTAATGACTTTAATATTAAGAAATCGTGACACATCCATTTGCGCCACCTGATGGTATGTTTCACTCATTAATTCATTCATTTGATAGGGCATTCAGGTCGCTACGCCGCATTAACCCCGAAGAATAACAGAAATGTGTGTTATACCTTTAATCTCCACTTAATCACAGTTTTAACGCTGCTTTTTAAAAAGTTTCCTCATTTCCAATCTAATTAGATAGAGAGTAAAAAAAGTAAACACACTGTTGGAAATTTAATAGAAACCAACCCCCGCAGAAATAGCGCGTCTGTCAATGTATTCTAAGCATGTTTGTAAAATGTACTGCTTTATCTGTTGTAAAAGTAGTATTTTCACAAACTGTCGCATTACAACTAGAAACTTTAATGCAAAAAACTACATGGTTTTAAAAATTATTTTACAAATAAAAAAGGTTTTATACATTTAGGTCTTCTGATTCCAAACCTAAGTTTGGAATTGCCTCTATACACTTTTTTTGTAGGTTTTTGCAGGTCCACAGGATTGTCCTGGAATAACCCTCATAAGGGGAAAGTCATGCAAAGGTCAAAAGGCTTGAACCCATGACAGCCGCTTTGAGGACTGAGGATTCCATACATGGGTCACACTCACCCTACCCCACTCCTGTATGCACCTTTCTATGACCAGATTAGCATGTATGTACCCAGATGTAGACCCTATCATTGATAATTGCAGGACTGTGCCTGCTTCTGTGTTTCACATGTATGGGTTCTTTCTTTCCATAGCTAATTTCTGGACATCTGCTTGATCTGCTGTATCAGTTTTCTGCAAAACATAGAAGAAGCAGAAAGGTTTGGTTTATTGTAATCAGAATAGTTGTCCTTGATCACGTCTATTGAGTCTGTGGTGGTCTTGTGCCTTTTTTTAAATCAAGCAATCAGAAATTAATGTTCTTGGAAAAAACGTATGTCCTTTTATTCAACTTTACACTTACAAGCTGCTTTTCCTAATAGAAAACCTTAAATTTTAGGCTGTAATAAAACAAAACTGTGAAAAAGTTAGTGGAATATGATGTAGTTTTCCAAACCTTAAGCATATTGCATTGTTTTACAACTTTTATTTTGAAGTTTTCGAATAAACTTACGCTGACACTTATTCTGAAGATCCAGGGCCAGTTTAGCTTCCGGTTAATCCATCTGAGGCCACCAGCTTGGCTCTCCGCTACATTAAACTTTTAAAAACAATATCTGTATGAAATGGATATATTAAAAGCCGAAATAGCAAGAAAGAGGAAACTTATCGAAGAGAAGCAGCTTGTTGACGTGAGTATTTCAAAATATTGCCACCTTCTCAGCTTAGGTTATTATTTGTAGCTTAGCCTTGTTAGCTACCGTAAACCAGTTTCTTTCCGGAAAGATCGCTTTTTAAAAACAAGCTAATAAAAATAAGCGCCCCTTACATTCCTTTCATACGAAAAATGCATCCAAAATATATATTTTTAAAGGATAAAAATGTATCTGAGTTTAAACTTTTACCAAGATATGCTTGTCGTTGTTTTTGTAACTTAAGAAGCTTTACTTAAACCACATCCTGTGATGAGACGTTTAGCTCAATATTTAGGTTTTCTGTCATTATTATTTGTATTTGCTCTTCTGCAGCTATTTCCAATAAGGTTTTTTTTTTATTCTATTTAAATCAATATCGTCGCTTAAGTTTTTGAAAGAAATGTATTAACTTTTCTAATGTCATGCAGATCTTTAATAGATTAGCATAAATCAGATTTTTAAAGCAACTTCACAAATATTCGTATTAGTTTTAATACTGTTATATCGTCTAAGTGATTTTCACATCTATCTGAAAAGAAAATGTGTTTGGAGTGATTTTCCAATAAACTGTTTGAGGTGATGTTAGTACAGTAAATCACCTTGCACTAGATGCAAATGTCATGTCAGGGTTGACATGTTTCATCTTCTGCACCTTACAAAAGATGCAACAACATATAAACACTGAAATTACATTTGCTGGGAATTTTCAACAGAAATCATATCTAAACCTGATTAAAAGGACAAACGTTTAGTTAACCATGTAGTTAACCAGGGTGCTCAAGTCCAGATCTCAAGAGCTACCATCCTGTAACTTTTAGTCGCTTCTCTTCTCTAACATGCCTGAATCTAAAGGCTCAGACCCTCATTTAGTTCAGCAGAGGTTGGGTAACGAGCCATTTATTAGAATCAGGTGTGTTAAAAATGGGGTGCATCAAAAAGTAGCAGGATAGTAGCTCTTGAGGACTGGACTTTAGCACCCCTGACTTACAACAATCTCTAATATTGCATTAAGTTTTTAAAGAGAGAACAACAACAGTACCGCAGCCACCAGGAAGGAATACTCATTACCAAACTCTTAGCTTGGTTTGTATTGGTTGATATTATACATGCACTATTGTTGATTTGTTTTTCTTCTTGTTTTTTCTTATTTCTTACTTTTGCTGTGATGTGTACATTGCATATGGTTTAGTCAGAATTAGAATTGATTTATCAGCTGTAGTCTTCACAAAGCAATCTTTTATTGAGCTAAATGCTGTGTATACAGGTATAGAGACAGACTAACGATGTGGGGGTGCGTTTTCATTACCTTATACAGTGTGTTCAGATTTATTAGGTAAAGGAGTATTTTGATCATATCATCCTTTTCATATATGTTGTCCTAATCCAAGCTGTATAGGCTTGAAAGCAAACTACTAATTAAGTAAATCAGCTGATCCTCTGTAATGAGGAGTGTGGTTTAATGACAGCCACACCCTATATGAGGGGTGCTTAATTATTAGTCAACTTCCTTTCCTGATCAATGAACAATCAAGTGTTTTATGGTAAATAGCCAACAGAGTCGCAAGAAGCGTGTGGACAAAAATTGACAGAAAATAATTGCCCATAAATTGAGGAAAAAGAAGTGTGAAGCTGCAAAGATGCAATTTCCCATCAGTTTTGCCGTATTTCAGAGGTTCAACGTTACTGGAGTATCAAAAGGCAGAAGGTGTGTGATACTCAGGGACATGGCCTAGATAAGGAAGGCTGAGAAACAAACATCTGTCAGGAAGAAACATAGGAAAGACCGGGCTAACAAACATCTTGAGTGTTTTTTCTAGGGTTGTATGGACTGATGACATAAGAGTGACTCTTGGTGGGCTCCAGGCTGAATCAGTAAAGTGCAGAAAGCTTGACTTAGCCTTAGACGCCAGCAAGGTGCAGGTGGGGTACTAGTATGGGCTGGTATCATCAAAGATGAACTTGTGGGACCTTTTCTGGTTGAGGATGAAGTGAAGCTCAACTCCAAAATTTGCTACCAGTTTCTGGAAGACACCTTCTTCAAGCAGTGGCACAGGAGGAAGTTCGTATCGTTCAAGGCTGTGGTGGCTGCTGCAATGTAGATCGTAAACAGATCAAGCATTTGACATAATCTATGGATGGAAGGATAAAGAAACGTGGCTATATGGGTTACTGATTTGGTTTTGTTTTATTTTTGAATATCAGAAATGTTGTTTTCTAAGTTTTGTGTTGTATTGGTTTACCTTGTGAAAATAAATGAGTGAGATGGGTATATATTTGGTTGTTATTAAGTTGCCTAATAATTCTTCACAGTAATAATTATCTGCACAAACAGATATCCTCCTAACCACAGCGAAATCTAAAAGAACCCACTCCACCCTCCAAAAATATTAAGCTTTGATATTTATGAGTCTTTTAGTTTGATTGAGAACATGGTTGTTGTTCAGTAATAAAAAGAATCCTCTCAAATAAAACTTGTATGGTGTGTCCCTTGAAAATAAAGCATCTAACTGTCTTTCATTTTTCAGGAATCAAAAAAATGCTTTAAAAGGGCCGATCTTGCACGTAAGGAAAAAGAAGAATACTTTAAAAGATGTGGATATAAGGTAAATAGCACAAGCATTTTTCTTATGCCTAAACCTCTGAATAATTTAATGTTGTCAATGTTGTCGTTACCATTGCTGTAACATTTCATGTTACTTAAATTCTATGGGGCCAGGAACTTATGTTCTGCTCTATATTAGTGTCTTTGTTCACCATGTTGTTTTTCTGCAACCTACCTCTGCTGCTGCACGTGTAGATTCAGACAGAGACTCCTAAGTGCCAGGTATGGGGTTGCTCAGTGAAAGTAGCAAAAGAATGCATGATGCAAGGATACAAGCACTGTGTCCCTGAAGCTTCTACTTCCTTTGCATCTTCTCTGGTTATTATGGAAGATAGAAAACTGGGGGAACTTTTGACCACAGTTGTAATTCAAGAAATTACAATTCTTAAAACAAACCTTTACTAGTTGAAGTCCTAAAGTTATTTGTTCAAAGTCAAGTAGATAAGGGGAGGAAGAAATAAAGCTTAAAAGGGACACAGCACGGTTTTATTTATTTATTTTTTAGTGTGGCATATACATTTAAATAACCGATGTATTTGTTTAAGCTGTGCTTTCTATGCAGAATATTTCTGAAATGAAATGGAAAATTTTAGACCAACTACAAGTGGATTAGAATTTCTTTGTATAAATTATTAAATATTTTGGCAATCCCTTCAAAGATATTTTCCCCAAGTTTAAAACACAAAACTCTTCCTTTTTACTTAGTCTAATCATGTATTATGTTTAGTTAGTTCATTTTTTATTATTACCATTTTATAGTTGGTCTTTTAGACTGTCCACCTCAAAACAAAATCCTTAAGGCTGAGATGCATGTTTACATTAATGCATGATTTTGTATGTTTTTTTATTTTCAAGTTTTCGTTTCTGCAAGTTACACAGAATATGCTTTATCTTCAGTTTGGTTTTTCAGTGTGCAAACAATGTTGAAACCTGACATTGCGAAATACTTTGTTCAACCGATCAACGGTTCCTTGCAAAAAGCTTCCATAGCCCTCGAACTACCTCATATTATAATAAATTAATCCCAATGTGCTTTTCTAGGATTTTTATATTATTCCAACACCAAGTGATGCATAATTATAAAAGCATGGCAAATAGGAAGTATGGTTTTCATAAGATTTCAAGAGTAAAATGAAAACCTTCAACATGTATTTCGTTAAATCCAATACTTATTAGAGTCCCATTTGCTGCAGTTACAGTGCATGCTTTTAGTAGTATATCTATATGAGTTCTGCACAACTAAAGGCTGAATGTTTCCACAGCTCTTCCCCATTAAAGAAACAACTTCAAGATATCTAATTTTGGAATAATAGCGTCTGTGGGAATCAATTTTCAAGTTTCACCGTGGTTTTACAATTTAATGTACATTTTAATTTAATGTGCATCTAGACCCTGAGTGGGCCATTGCGATACATTAAAATCCTTTGGTCAAAACAATTCCTCTTTATCTTTAGCTGTATGTATAGGGTCTTTGTTCCACACCCCTGTCTTACATGTTTTCGATTCAAATTCAATTCAAGTAATTCAAAAAGTGTATGGCACTATATTCTATTTTTATTACTGTATGCAGTTCAGATGTACATTCGAACATGACTTAATTTTAGGCCCACATTCTTAATTTAAGCTGACATGGAAAAAAAATAACACTTTTTGCACATGCATAGATATTTTTTTGTGTTTGCATTATTTGCAAGAGCGAAACCTTTCCATATGTTCAAGTTAACCTATTTTTACCCATTTTATTCCGTACTTATATCTCTGTTCATCCATGCAATCCTGAAGATTGATAAAACAGAGGAAGATGAACCGTCCACTTCAGCTAATCCGGTGTTGGAGCTTGAATTAACAGAGGAAAAGCTGCCGATGACTCTTTCACGACAAGAGGTCAGTCAGTCAGTGCATGTTTACTACCTCTTAAGTCATTTTCCTTTCATGTTGCAGTGTAAATGTTGTTTGTTGCTCTGTTTGTGCAGGTAATTCGACGGCTTCGAGAGCGAGGCGAACCGATCAGGTTGTTTGGAGAATCTGATTATGACGCCTTCCAGAGACTCCGAAAAATTGAGATTTTGACCCCAGAAGTAAACAAGGTAGAAAATCAAGAAACCTGTATTATTGCTAAGCTCTAAAATGGCACCACTCAAGGGGAAGAGTTGGAATTTATTTTGGGTTTGGTCACCACATTAATATGTTTTTAATGGGTCCAGGGTTTAAGGAATGACCTGAAAGCAGCCATGGATAAGATCGACCAGCAATACCTGAATGAAATTGTCGGAGGAACAGAGTCAGGGGATCCAGACACGCAGCACGACCTGAAAGTTCATGAAGAAAACACCACCATAGAGGAGCTTGAGGTAAATGCTCTGTAAAGTGTGTGTGTGCTGGAGTTAGATTTTATAAAAATCCAGTGTTTTCATATGTTATTATTAATGAATAATTTAATACAGCATTTTATAATTTTGCCCCGTTTTGGTGATCACAGTTGTAAATTTCTTTTCTCTTTTGTTTAAATTCCTGTCTAGGCTCTTGGAAAAACCCTGGGCACAGGGGATGATAGTGGAGATCAAGATGTCATTGCCAAATTTTTAAAGGTAAGGCTCCCAATTAGTCTAGAGGGAACTTTATAATAATACTTTCACTGTTTTATTCACTGCTATCAATGTCTTTTTCATCAACTTTCTTTACACTTTTTGGATTGGAGTAAATTGAGTTATAATATTTGATCTTATCTGAATGAACTCGGCAAACTCCCTGCCTTAGATTACTAGCTTATTCTCATCCTTTACTTGTAAAAGGGGACAAGATCAGCATGATGATGATATTAAAAATGGCCATAAAATGTACATTATCTGTAACGGTGCCAAATTTATTTTTGCACACTTTTGTACCCCAATTTGGGTCTCTGCTGCTTCCAGAAACAGTCCAAGCACTAAAAAAATCCCATCCAGACATGAAAGTAATTAGAGGACAATGCTGTGTTATACTTTTACTTTGTGGGTTTTATCGTATAAAAAGATTCCAAAAAAAATGGATAAAGTGATGCTTAAGATTATTTGTAAATCTGGCAGATTGAGATTAAAGTCTGTGTCATTGAATCCAGAATGCATAGGATACAAGGTGTAAGTAATCTGTTAGGACCTAAAGCAAGAGGAGGAAAGTATAAAACAGGCTCGGCTCTCCCTACAGAAGGTGCACTACAAATTAAGAGGGAGAAAAAATTCCCTCCAGAAACATGCCTTACAACATCGGTGAAGTGGGTAAAAGACGTCCTGAGTTTGGCGGTGTTTAATTATTTATCATCCCATCGCCAGTTGTTACAGGTAGCTGACTGGTTCTGTCTTTAAATAACTTTAAGCCACACTTTAAATTGCTGCTTCACAAACAGATGTTTGCTCACACACTACAGCAGATTCTTCTTCGCTGATATTAGGCAGCTTTTTTTTTTCCCTGGTTGGTGGACTGGGCATTAATCGATTCCAGGAGAATAGAAAGGTTAGAACTGGTTCCAATTGATTCTCAATTCTCGGTGCCCAAACTTATTAACAACTAATACACCGCTGCTGCCTATACATTTAACTGTTAAGGCCAGAAAACAACGAACGCATATACAATAATCCTCACTTCAGATGATTAAACTATCACCGCCTCATTCTGATAGTTTGCATATTAAGGGGAGATATTAACAATATCAAAACATTGCTTACCTCTTGTGCTAAACTATTAAAAAAAAAATAAAAAATCCCAGTGAGAACCCCTGCATATAAAGTGTGCTTCCCACTCTGTTTATGAGTTTATGTTTAGGGGGAGCACATATTTTCATTTATCATAGTAACTTTTTCATATTTAATTTGCGCTATATATATAAAAAATGGATAAGAAATAAGTGGACTACAACCATTTTTGTGAATGAACCATGTTCATTCCCCATTAGAGCAGAACTGATTCCATAGCTGTGGCACATTACTAGCTTTAGGATATTAACCATAAATCTATTCTAACGTGTTTATTTAAAGCTAAATAAAACATGAACTTGGTTGATGTTTGTCTGACTTGTTTTTGCTGAGTTTCAAAATCCATAATTGAAATGTAAACTGTATCTTGAAAATTGTGTTTTTACTTTGCACCAATGTATTAATGTCTATATTTTTTATTTTGGATATAATTTAAGGAAATCTTTAATTTTCAGCTTGTAACCTGTTCTTTTATAATGTTATTAATATTGGCTTGGTGATTATTATTTATAGTATGTTAGAATGTGATAGACACTACTGACCTGTTATGAACCTATGAAGAAGTATAAGTCCACTTGTTTAAAGTTGTTTGTAAGCAGATTCCTTAAACCATATTTCATCTTGGTGATAAAGTTTCTTCTGGGAGTTTGGGCCAAAGATCTGAACAGCAGAGAGGACCATGTGAAGCGCAGCGTCCAGGGAAAGGTTGCCAGTGCAACACATTCACAGACAGAGTCTTACTTGGAGCCTCTCTTTAAAAAGCTCAGGAAGAAGGTAACTCTTTTTAAAAATAAAAGTTCCGACCTGATTTATGTTTGAGCTTGAATGACACATGAAATTATTTTTGTTTCAGAATTTGCCATCTGACATAAAAGAGTCAATCACCGATATAATCAAATTCATGTTGGAGAGAGAGTATGTTAAGGTACTTTATAAGTTCACTCTGCTTTTGACTAATGCGTATCTATCAGTGCATATTTTAACGACTGGTTTCATTCCAGGCAAATGACGCCTACCTACAGATGGCTATTGGTAATGCTCCCTGGCCTATTGGTGTGACTATGGTGGGTATCCATGCCCGTACCGGACGTGAAAAGATCTTCTCCAAACACGTAGCGCATGTTCTTAATGATGAGACACAGAGAAAATATATTCAGGTGAGTAACCCTGATTGAATGCAGACATCCTAACAAAGTCTTGGGGGGGAGATCCATAATTCTACTTACAATGTAGATTGCTGCAGAAGTGTGTCAACAACAAAGTGAAAAATAAAACAAATCAGGTATCTTTAGTTTGTCTAAAATGCTGCTGCAGGAATCCTGACCAACACCAGGAAAATGAATCATATCACTACAGTTTTTAGATCACTGCTCCAGCTCCCTGTTTGTCGTCTTAAAATTCTGCAAACTGTCTGTAAATGGTCTCGGGCTGAAACATGTTTCTGATTCTCTTGTCGAGTATAAATCACGTAGATCCCTAACGTGTTTAGAAACAATTCTTTTTTTTGTTCACATTAAGATAACATCTCCTAACCTGCTGTAAAGCACAAACAGTCAGTGAAATAAGCAATTAGACATGGAAACATTTTTCTCACCTAATATTTTTCTAACATTTTGTTTGATATAAAATTCACACCAGGTGTTCTGAACAAGCAATGTAGTCCACAGTAAAAGAAAGAAAAATCTGAAATAAAACAACAAGAATTAAGATTCCCTAAAGAATTAATGAAGTACTTTGTGAAAAGCAGTTCTTAGTGATATAAGACATGGTGATACGCTGTAAGACTGCACACATCAAAATGTTCCCAGCTGCAAACTTTTCTTTTTGTTTGATGTTTTCCGGCTGATGTTCAGAACCATTGGGCCTCATGCAACAACATTTTTGCATTCATTTGGTAAATTTCTCTTACTGTTTCTCCTAATGTGGGCGTTTAAGAACACGACACGTCGGGTTCAACAAGAGTTCGTAACTTCAGTAAATGATCCTTCTAAACATGAAGGACTCCACCTGTGCGTATGAAGGCTATGAATTCCCACACCTGCGTGTTCATTCACAGAAATGGTATTGAAGACGAAGAAGAAAAACTTAATAGGTTCACAGATCGAGGTTCTGCCGACTGAAACTGGTAAATAAATGCCGTGGTTGCGCTGTTACAGAAGTAAAAATAAAAGTAATACAAGAAGAAAAATCATCTGATCCAAAAACAGCCAACGAAAACTACTGATGGAGGCAAAAGATGCAAGATATGCTTTAAATACCCAAACATTATGCATTTAGTGTAATAAAGCCAAGGAGCTGCCATGGAGTTAAATGAATGCAAGTCTCACTGCTGAACTTTCTATCCATTTTCTGTTCCACAACTAATTTCAATAATAGCTTGATCTCTGACTCTTGTTTCTTTTGCCAAAATAACAACAAATGAAACCAGTGTCCCCTGGATACCGACATGCCAGCTGCAGGTGAAGTGACCAATAGTTCTGTCATCAGTGAATAAAATGGAAAATTGCTTCTAGGCAACAACAAGTGTTGTAAAAAAACAAAGTTGGATAACAGTTGTTCGTACCTGAGAGAAGATTAGAAATGGGACAGAAATGATGAATGTGACATTTTCTCCTAGATCACTAATATGAATGATTTAAGAACAAACTTGTGCGTACGAACGCTTCTTGCATGAGGCTCATTGTTCCAAACAATACGTGTGCAATGGCGTCCAAAAAGTGTTTTGCTTCCTCTGACCTGACTATTCTCTGTACCTGCTGTTTGCAGCAGTTTTGTTAGCGCTGTTTGGAGAACTCTTGCTTAGTCTTTCAACTCCTTGAAAATAATTCCTGTAAAATTCACCTGCCTGTGGTTGCACTGCAGCACCCCCTTGGAATATGCAGAAAGAAAGCCTTTACCTTTTGCTTCAGTATGTTTTGCCACAGCAAGCTTTTCTTGTGTATTTCTCTCTGCATTTATCACTCATACTACTAACATCATAGTTTGGTAATGATTTTTTTTTATTATCGGCCATTAGTTGATTTTAACACCATAGAGATTCCACATGGCAGGACTGCCTTCTAAATGCTCATGGATTTCAGTTGGTCTCTTGACTTTTTATGCTTTTTTGCACATACCTTTTTATGTGTTTAGTTCTTATCTGTTTTGCTCTTTTTTTTCTTACCCATCACTTAATCTTTGAAGTAATTAGCCTATATTTCAAGCTAATATACTTGGCTGATGGGGATCTTCCAGCAGTATTTTCTCTTCATATAGTAAGAGAAAGAGAATATTTCCTCTTTCCAACTAACATTATTTGCTAATCTATTCATGAAACATCTGAGGTATTCTGTAATCCAAATTCATATCTTTTAAGCAGCCAATTGATTTCCAGTCTACTCTCCTCCCTTAAATATTATCTAGCTCAAAGTACTTCACACTTCATGTACTTTATTTCTGTATTAGGGAGCATCATGTAAAGAGCAGAGAGCTCACATCAGCACAGATCAACCTGATTATTCAACTAACAGTGTAAGCCTCAGATGCACTCATGAACACCCCCACAAGTTCACCCAGAGGTCAGACTGTCCTTCAGACAGAAAGAATTTGAAATACTCAATTCTACAATTCATACCATTAACAATCTTCAAGGGCACCAGTGAACATTAACTAAAATCACTAAACATTAATAGTAATAAGATTTGTGCTGAGGAATGCCGGGGCTGATGTCAGTAAGGTAACATTCAATAAATGGCTATTTTGTTGTTGCTTATAAGGGTGGTTTTAAGGGCTACTTAATCAGTTTTCTTCTCACTCTATCTAGTGCCTTTTGGGGGAAAAGAGTTTGCTGATTGGTCAGTTGCTGATAAGCCTCTAGGATTGATAGACAGATGGCGTGACGTCAGTTTTTGTTAAGCTGAATTTTTACAAAGTAGGGGGAAGACATCTGTGTGTTTTATCTACATATGGCTCTCATTAAAATGTGATAGGAACTAAATTATCAGTAATAGTGAAGCTAACAGCCTGAAACCTCATCAAGTTGCTCTGCATGGAAACAGACAAAAGAAGAAGAATTTGAGTTTGTTGAAGCCAATAGCTTTTATGTTTTTTTCATGTCTTTCTGGTGACAAGCTGTTTGCCTTTCAAATTTAGTGAACCCCTTGTTTGAGTAGAATATGATGGCTCTAATGTAGAAAATACTTTTTGCATAAAACATTTTCTGTTTTTAATCTTAAAGCACTTTAAAGCTACTCTTTTTATATCCCTTAATGTTTTATCAAAGTATGGCTTCCTTAGTGATAAAATGCAATAAACGGTCGACAGTAGACTGCATCATTTTATAACTGGGATGCAAGAATCGATCTTTATGAACGGACAGAAGAAATATATATATTATGGTTTTAAAAAGCTGATCTGTTTGTGTTTTGAAGCAACTTGAGACTGTATTTGTTTAAGGTAAGCGCTAAATCTTTTAGGGGTTAGACTTTAAAAAAGTTTTTATTGTAAACGTAATAGTTTTTTTCCTGTTTAGTAAACAAACAATCACTCTTTCCTGTTCTAAAAGATGAACTGAACCCAAAATTAAAAGCAACACTTTATTTGACTCATTTTTTTTTTCTACAGGGTCTGAAGAGGCTGATGACTATCTGCCAGAAACACTTTCCAACCGATCCATCTAAGTGTGTGGAGTACAACGCTCTTTAACTGGGGATTTCTTTTTCATTTTGATATGACTGAATATCAGTGGATGCAGACGGTGTCAGAAACCTTCAGACATGTATGTCTTATGTAGAAAATGCTAGGTTAAAACATGGCTTGGGTGAGAAAAGGTCAACATTTTCTGGATAAAATATTACCAGTTTTAAAATGTAAAACACACAGCAGATGTTTGACTTTATTCAGTGTTTGTTTTCTTTAAGGAATGAGAACATGGTGTTTAAATATTCTTCAACATACAGTTATTTTCATGCTGTGGTACAAGAACGGTAAAGCTAATTGGATGTAGTGTAAGTTTTATTACACCTGAAATATTAAAGGATTATTAAAGATGTGATAACTGTTTACTGGTCAATCTCTGTACATTTTGAAGAAATCCAAATTCCCATCAGTATGTAGCTGTACTTTTATAGGGAGAGAACAGAGTTTAGTTTGTTTGGCTTTAAACACTTTGTTTATATGCGCAGCAAAACTGAACCTCCCATTAAAGATATGTTCTGCTCTGAGATCGAGAAAATGTTTTTCTTTTCTTCTGCAGTTGAGCTGCTGAATGGGGCTATTTTTAGTTGTCGTTGTCTGTTTAGTCAATATGAATCCTGTCGGTATAGACACAATAAAAGACTCTGCTCTGGAAGCTGCTGTTCTACCTAGGAATTCTTAACTAACACTTAAACCAAATGAAAATAAAATTAAAAACATCTTTCTTGTACGGATGACTTCATAAAAAGTCTACAGCAAGTAAAATTTTGCAATGACTGCTATAGAGGCCGTTTCATAGTTTTGTTCAAACGACATTCAGAGTCTAAAGCTGACCTTATTACTCTTGAGTAACCATGGTGATGTGATTTGCTCCTTGTGGTGATAGTATGTTCTTGGCTGCTTCAGACCACGTCATAGCAGTTACAGTCTGTCAGCTCTGGACACGTAACAGAGGCTCATCGAGGCGGGTAGAAAACTGGCATTGCGAATAGAAGGAGCTGGTGTTCCTTCTATTCGCTGGTCTAAGCAACTGACGTAAATAAACTGCCTTATCTGAGGGCAGTGCATTCATCTGTGAAGGCTTTCACCCACCTGTCCTTGAGTTCAAGCAAACTAAATATTTTGGCTTCTTTCCAATCTAATCTGATGTGTCACTGTTATCCATGATGTTAGCCAATGCCTTGAAATGTCCCATTAAAAGTGATATTCATCTGAACATATAAGCCCTCTTTGTTTTCTTTCACATCACTGGAAAGTTGTACACTTCAGACTGGCCTTACAGTGGTGATACTTTATTTTAAATGGATGAGAGAAAAAGATGAAACAAAACAATCGTAAGGTGAACCTTTCTGATGGAAAAATGTGCATTGAATTGTTGCAGTTTCAGTCGGAGATTTTAATATGTTCATTAAGGGTATGAATTTCCCATTTATTTAGGGCTTGGGCATTTTTATTTTTTTTCTCCAGTGTGGACAGAGACTAGTGTCTATATCTGCAGTTAATTTCATCTAAGCAAAAAAAAAGTGCACTGGTTTCAAATTGTTTTTTTTCATGTATTTATTTTATACTTACAGAAGATGAAAATTAAACTTAGCAACTTAAATATGTCCAACAACATCTCTAGAATTTAGGCAAACATCCCTTAGCAAGTGAGTTTACCTGTTTTGCTGTCATTGATTTTGGATTTACATTTGACATCTCAACTCGAAGGTGTTTGCAAAGATATTATAAAGTGCTGGCAATGGTAATGTCAACTTTTCCAAAGATTTGTTTTAGTTGTCTTTATTCCAAAACCAGCTCCAAAGAGCTCGAGATAATCAACCTGATGGTTCTGATTTTAAATCATGTAACCACTAATGCCTGCAAATATCAGAAGAGCCACCTTGCTTGTGTTTTGTATGACGATGTCTGTTGTCTGTAGGTCTGCATATTCTGCTGCTTTTAATCTTTTTTTATTTCCCCCCCCCTGGGATAAATAAAGCTTTTTTTCTGGTGTGAAATGTTAAAGGTTTAGAGACAGTCCATTAATCCATCTGCTTTGTGCAGCAACCCTTTATCATGATGCTAGTGCATAATATGCACTCTTTCCTGACTGATACCTTTAGTCTGTGTAATGGAAATGCTTGTGGAACATCAAGACTCTATGCTTTCACCTTGCTGTCTTTTATTATCTTTCTTCAGTATAATCCAATTTAGTCACATTATTAAAACATGAACAAAAACCTGCAGAGTTCACTGATGGCCTCATCCCATTCTGTTGCCTGCGGCTCTTTAAGTGAATATTAACTAGTCAACAGGGAGGATTTGTATTCATCATATCGTAAGGGTTTAGTATTCTTTGGAGTGGCAAATGACAGGTTTAAACTGCTCCCCACTACTGGCCATAAGATGTGAGCAAACTGGTCCTAAACTGCTCTACTAACTATTCATTATTTTGCAATAATTATACATCCTAATAAACCTTTTCATCTGAATTTAACCAATCACCTTAAAGAATAGCTGAAAATAGCTTTTTAGCACCGAGGAGCTAATACAACCCCTGGCAAAAAGTATGGAATCACCAGTCTTGGATGAGCACTCATTCAGACATTTCATGCTGTAAAA
>JAUZNJ010103001.1:0-20961 GCA_034780135.1 Jordanella pulchra | reverse complement strand
GCTCCATATTGTTAGAAAAACTTATTATTTCCTCACCCTTATTTAATTAAATGACTTTGAAGCATAAGATCAAGAAATAGGCACTGAGTTTAAGACTGTTACTTTATCAACGAGCCTTTATCCATCTTTCTTTTTGTTATAGTATATAATGTGACAAAGCAAAGATGGGTAGATAAATAGTGCACTGATAGCCTTGGTCACTTACTTGTCTCTGTGGCAATCAATAGTGTCTAAGATTACATGCCAAAGAAAAAATCAGACCAGGTGTTCAAAAAAGCCCCACACCCTAAGAGACTCTCCTGACTTCATTTTTGGGCACATATTTCTTCACAGAAATCTGAAAAAAAACACAAGGTCATCTACATAGATACTTGGATGACAACATAAGTCTTTGATGTCTCAGTGGAGAAGTCTCATGGGGTAATTTGTTTACTAGCTTGACAGGTACCATCTGCTATTCATTCCAGATAAAATGTGCTTTTATTAGATATCTCTAGAAAAACATGAAGTCTGGCAAACATGTTTAAATCTTTTGGCATCAAAGAAGTGATCTATTAAAAATATATCACTGGATACATTAATCTGTACAGTGTGTGGTGGAAATTTGAATGTCTGGTTAAGAGCACAGTTCTATAAACTAATATATAACGGATATTTTTAAAGAAAGAAGGAAAATATTGTAAACTTTATTTGCTTCATTCAGCATCTCCCCTTAGTTCTTATTTCTGTCTTTCTTTTCTTTTAAGTTCTGCTTGTGCACATGATGAAACTGGATGCTTTGTGGGAACCTTTGCTTTTATTCTTTTTTTTATTTTGCTTTGCTTTTGTTTAACATCCCACAAGTGACCAAATTCTAGTTGTTTACATGAGAGATTAGTAGTAAGTACTTAGCTCAGCTGTGCCCCCCACCACAGAGCAACCTAATACATCCCTCTAGCTGAGGAGGAAAAAAAATTGAACTAGGTCAAAGTTATAGGAAGGTACAGACCTGTCATCCTAGCAACCATCATGGGAAATGTTAAAACCCATTATTATTGAGAGAGCAGCTTGGTTATGCTAACTGAGAAGTGGCTAACTCTGCTAACTTCAGACACAGTTTTTTGGGACATATTTTGTTTGGTTCTTGCAGACAGAATCAAGGAGAGTTGTACAAATAGAGGAGGTAGTCATGACTGTATCAGTGAATGTTAGTGAAACTCTTGAATTTAACTCTCAAAAATATTGCTGTAAGGATATTGAGATGCTAGCTGATAGTGCAAGGGTGAATTATCTTCCGTTATGGGCTACGTTAACTTCTCTGTGGACAGCACTGTGCACCCTAAGAAGGTACTGTGTTTCTTCAAGAACGATCGCTGGAGCAAACCTGAAATGAAGCCTCCAATAAAGTAGAAACTAAAAACCTTTAGATCAAGAAACAAGTGGGAGCTCATATTTTTCAAAACAATTTCTGCTCACAAACCATCTCTTAGGCTTTAGGTAATTTAGTGTTTTCGAGTGATCTAAGCCAGTTTCTTCAACAGGCTTTTGATTAGTGGACCACCACCTGTCCTAGTGAATCTCGGATTACTTCACTAGCTGACCAAAGCACATTTGGTGTTACACTGACTGGCTGGTCTTCTTTGCTGTGCCCCCGAGCCGCCTTGGAGAACTGTGCCTGCACTATTCCTCTTTACCCTCTACACAGCTAGAAGTGCTGAGATGTTTCAACTCATAAATTGAATGACTGAATTAAATACCTTTTTCTTCATTATTGTAATTTTATTTATAACAACATATGTTTGTAATATTACAAACCAAAAGGCTGGTCTTTGTTTTAAAATATGCTAAAGACTATAAAAGAAAATGTCTGCTGATTTAAGAACAACATGGAAACTCCACCAACAAGAACCCAAGTAGGAGTGAAAACAGAAGTCCTCTAGCTGAAAAGGCTATCTTGGTTCCTTTTTTTCAGGGAACACAAAATATAACCACTCTTTCATGTGTGGTTTTATTTGAATTTAGTGCTCGATGGGGGTTCCACATCCCAACACTGGAAACAATTATACCGACATGCTAGGCGAAACACACTGCTCATTGCATCATGGAGATTTCATGAGAAAGTAGTTATATAATAATTCTTCTGCTTATGAAATCTCAACATTTGTCTATTTTGTTGTATTGTAATGTGTAATTAAAATTTCCATTTACATGTTGTAAAGAATCACAGTCCATTGCTTCAATTACTAGAATGACCAAGTGACTAGCGGGGGGCTCCAGTGTGTGAAAGCCATTGCAATACATCAGCTGAGGTCTGCTGGCAGCATAAACTGTAATCCGATTACATCTGATGACATCATCAGTAACAGAGCAGCTAAATGTGTTGCACACCAAGAACGGAAAAAACAGAATTTAATTGAGATGTTGTGCTTCCCCTGCAGTCCTGCAATTCATCCGCTTAGGCATTTGGGGATATTCCTCCGTTTTGGCATCTCTGATCTCAAAGTAAAATATAAATAAAACAAAGACACTCACTTGTAGCTCTTTGTGTATAGGATTTTCAACGGAGCAATGTTAGAGGTGGGACAGGTAGGGCTGCTGTGCTTCACTTTAAATACCTGTTGATTTTATTCTCGGTGAATTGATTCTCATTTTATCCTCCACTGGGTTCAGGTAGTACCAGTTTGTGTGTTTATTCTTGGGATGCATTGGTTACCCTGTGAGCTAAATTGTCATTATTATTTATAAAATTGTCCCGATATCTACTTTAAGGCTGTGTCTGCATTCAATCAGTCAACACAGCAGGGCATAAAACACACGTTAACACAGTTTCTGTCATCTTTTATCCGCTTATCTTCATCTAACTGTGTTTCACTCCTATTTGGGTAAAGTAGAAACACCCAGCATGTGTACGCTGGCGTATTTGAAGTATTTGAAGACCATTACCCCTTTTTGTTTAATGTTTGCAAGCTGATGTGATTTTCTTTGATGTGTTTAATAAGCTCCCACTTCTGTTAAAACCAACCAGTAAAGACCTCCATAAAACACTTTGAATGAAAGCAAATCCCCTTATACCAAAAACAGAGCTTAAATCATATCCTTAAAATCTGAAGGCTTGACAGCGTTTCATGAGTTGTACGTTAATAGCAGCACACGAAAGGGGTTGAATGCATTTCTGTTTACTGCCTGGAGTTAATACTTTACTTAACCAGTATTTTTGATGCAGTTACAACTACAAGTTTTAGGTGAATGTCTCTAAAACCTTTGCACATCTAAATGATAAAAAAAAAAACTTTCTCACAGTTGTAAAGTACTCCGTTCTGTTGGAGTTCTAAGCAGGTGATTCTTTAAACTTCCACTTCTGAGTCTTGTTAATGCTGCATAGATGTGGACATGGACATATTGTCAAAATGTTAAAACTTGATATAAACCAGCTGTGTCAAAGGTAATCCTCAAGGGCTGCCATCTTTAGTTTATTGGTGGGGCTGCAGAGTGAGGCAGTGGGTTGCACTTTTGCCTGGCAGCAAGAAGGAACTTTCCACCTGGATGTTGCACGTTCTCTGCATGGATTTTGCATGTTCTCCCTGTGCATGTGTGGGTTTTCTCTGTCCAGTCCAAAAACTGTCAGGTCAATTGGCTTCTCTAAATTTTCCTCAGGTGTGAGTGTGTATATGTGCATGATTTTACGTCTATGCATGTCCCTGTTTTGCCCTATGACAGCCTCTTGTCCAGAGTCCCCTGGAGATTGGAACCGGCCCCACGATGACCCTGATTTAATAAGTGGGAGTGAATGGATGGATGGATAGTAGAATGCTCCAGAGCCTGGTGACATGCTAATGATTTAACTCTAAATCAGCCATTTTAGTCAGCTACCCATCACTGGCTGTATATTTAGGATGAAAGAGCCCTTTGCACCATTCTTCAGATTCTCTTCTAGACCACCTTTCTCTGATCTTCTGATGAAAATAATCACCATACCATGATACTACCACCATATTGTGTCACTAACATGTCCAAAGTTTGAAATATCATTTTATTGCCTTTTAACATTGTCACAATTTTACACTTGTGCTGTAACAGGTGAATGTCAGAGTCAATATCCTGTTGAAAAGAAACAAGTGAAATCAAATTAGTTGGATTTCTATATTTCTATGATAAGGTTCAACTACGTACTACTGGACCCCATGAAGGGAGCAGGTTGAACTTACCTTACGTGCTGAGTGAATGTAATTAATGAAAGTATTCCCCCTAAATTAACACAAGACAGAAACTTGAAAACCTAATCAATTCCCTGGTATTTGCCATGTCTTCAGATATATGTGTGTTTCTAATTCTAATTTTCCTGGAACACAGCTGAACTGCTCTCTCTGGAAACCAAACAAGACATCCTACACTCCTCATGACCTTCAACCACAATCAGATTAAATACAGAGAAGGACTTGGCGAGTTATTGCTACCTCCAGTTTATCCAAATTAAAGATCCCCTTGAGTAAAGTGTTATTGTTAGAAACTTCCCTGACCAACTTCTTGCCCTCTAATCAAACAGAAATGTCCATAAACTCAAAGAAATTTCATTTAAACTGCACAAGAATGTAGATGGCATAATTTTATAAACAAACAGGAATGTTTGGGTCATTTGTGACAATCAGTGAAACATAGATTAACCTTTGATTGTTGGTAAACAACATATATTCTGGCTTTAATTAGCAAGACATACATGGAGACTTTTCCCTGACTTGTAATCAAAACAAGCCAATAATGACAGTTGAAAGCCTTTCCAAGAATCTTCATTACCGCATTGAAACTTCACTGTGGTCTGAGGTGAGAGGAGCAGGCGCCGGCATTTACGGCTTCTTATGATAGGTTAAGGCACCTGTCAGTCACTGGGAGGATATATTAAGATTGTCTGCTTGACGTCTCTATCAGCTCTGTGATTTAAGTCAAATATCTTGTAGTTTAGCTTTGTTTCCATTAGGTTCCCTCTCACAAAACTTTTCAATTGGTTTGCAAAATCATTGAAATTAAATCAGGTAGGTCAGTGATTAAGTGGTGGTTCTCTACCACCAGTGGGTGTTTTTTATGTATTTCTTGGGAACTGCTCATTGGTTGAGAGATGGTTTTCAAGGGAATTATTATGAGTCACATCTGGAGCAGCAGCGGTTTTCTCTCCCCCATATGGTTAATGATTGCAACAGTGGCATTACACACACATTTTCTAACAAATGGTCAGTTTTCAAGGTTTCTTTGTGAACAATTTTGTATTGTGAGTAAAAAGCCTTAAAGTATAAAAAATATTTTGTTGCAGTGGCATAATATTGAATGACATGAAATCTTTAATTATCAATCCACTACGCCCTCTAATTACAGTTGCAAGTTGACAAATTGGGTGAAAATCAAAGACACATATGACTACAGGCATATAGCTGCAATCAGAGCAATAATGAATTTTTTATTCAATATTGTCTATTTGTTTCAATCATTTTTAGCTCAGTTTTTGTACTGAACCATTTTTGGTTTTAATCCTAAACCAACCTAAAAACTTTGATAATAGCTATCATGTTTCTCCTGATTTGTCACAATTGACAACTTTTACTGTTGAAGTGTATAAAACTAAAGTAACTTGTTAACATCTGCAAGTTATTAGGAGGCACATAAACACCTTTTTGTTTAATTAAAATCCAATTAAAGTGATGTTTGACTGTGACTAGTTAATTTACAATAAAAGGAGAGCCCCCGGTTGTTATAAATTGCTACCTAATGCTAAAAGATCATCTCATCAAGTTTCCTACTGGTGAATTTAAGTTTATATTTTCAAGAACATAGTAAAAAAAACATTTCTCATTCTTATCTGCCTATACACTCAATCCAGACATAGTTTCAACAAAAAATTCTGCTTGAATAATGTTTGGGAGAAAAAGAAAAACAGTATTAAGATAAAATATCTTAATAGCTGGTTATTATCCAATGCTTTAACAAACTTATACTTAAAGTCTGTGCTATTAGACCTACTTTTAAACATTTTCTGGATTGAAGCTTCCTCAAGCTTACTCACCAAGTTGATGTTTAATTTGTTTCATGTAGTTTTAAAGTTCATTTACCCCATAAGTCTTGAATTCCTAGCTGTTATCTTATTTATCACCTACAAGTCACATATACTATACACCCCTAATGGAACTTTAAAGAACCCAAAGCTACAGCCGTGCAATTTTAATACTGTTTCTGCTCCTCCATGCTTTTGGTTTAGTCCCCGAATCCTCATTTTTTTCTCCACTCTCTAACTTCCCTGCAAACAAGTCCAATTTCTGCTTCCCTGACTTTCCATTTCTCTTCCTAATGCTTGTGGGGTTTTTTGTCTGGATGATTAACATGTTTCCCTTACACATATTCCATTCTCTCTGTCTGAGGAGCCTGTAGTGAAGTCTGTCCGACATCCCTGCTTTCACCTTCCTTTTCTTGTGCAGCCATTGTAGACGGCCAATATGGAGGCCTGTGCAGTGTATCACGGTGTAGGTGGATTAAGCCCTGGGGATGCTGCTCGTCAGCTCTGAATCACTGCCAGCTCCACGTCTGCAATTACAGTTGTGGTCTAGTGAGGAAAAGCAGTGGTGGAGACATGTGGAAAACATATTTAGGCTTCTTGTGGCTCTTTGCGGAGAACCATTATTAATATATAATTGCAATTAAAAATACGGTCCGCCTGGGTAGCTTGCTGTACTTAGCAGGATTTAATACTAGCTCCACCCACCTTTTTCACCATAAAGTGTCTTTTAAACCAACACTAAGTAACTTTTTTAACCTTCATAAAATATTTTCATAACTTCTGTGAAAATACATCGACCTACAGCTAGTTAAATGTCATGGCTCGAGGGGGTCTGTGTTGCTTTCACCAGCACTAAGCAACTTTGAGGAGGGTGGCAGGAACCCTGCTACACACAACAACTACAAATGTGAAGACTGCTTTACAGCATATGTCACTTCCTCCTTTCCTCATTTTTTATAAAGACAGGAGTTTGTTGGAGTAAAGTTCCCCGAGAAACTGTATATTTGTGCAAATTGAGCAGGGCTGATGTTCAGGTAATACAGCACCTTCCTGCTGGGATCTATATGTACAAGACCAAAGTTAAACATTTCTTTTACATTTCAACATTGTTATATGAAATTGTTTATCCTAAAGGAGTAAAGTGCTTGTGTAGTCTATACAGTACTGTTATAATCTAATACTTTAATAATCTTATTAAAATTAAAATGTCTCCAATCAAGGAAAAAGTTTAAACAATTAAATGTGGTTTATTTAATACAAGGCCTCTTTCTTCAAAAAGTTGGTTAGTTAATGTCTTGATTTGTGATAATAAAATCGATTTATGTTGTCTTACAGAAACCTGGCTGCAGCGAGAGGATTTTGTGAGCATACATGAGGCAACTCCCTTTAGTTATTTAAATTTTCACATGCCTAGAAAATCTGGGCTAGGAGGAGTAGTAGCAACATTCTTTCAGTCTGACTTACAGATTAGTCCAAAGCCAGTTAATAGTTACAATCTTTTGAACATTTAACTCTTAGCTTCCCTCATCAAAATTGTAAAGCAACGAAACCTCTTCTGTTTGTAACTTTATATTGTCCACCAGGTCCTTAGGCTGATTTTTTTTTTTAGACTTTTAGATTGCCGCTATATAAATAAACAGAATTCAATTGAGATGTTTCCAAACAATTTTATAAATTATCTCATCACTATTCATCTTTCACACAGCCGCTGCAAGCAGAACTGTAGTCCAATCCAACTGCAAGTGACCTTATGGTCTTTGCTATGCTGTACTCATGTGAGATCCGCTCTTCTTTCAGGCAAAACAATACATCTTTTGTTCACTGAGCAGAGTCAAAGTTGACCAAAATTGAAAGTTCTGCTTTAAGGCTGTACACTGAGCTCACTAATGATAGTTTATTTGGTTTTACTGGCCACTTATTGTGTGCCATAAATCTGCTCTTTGAGCAGCTCAGATGTCAAGGTGGTAGATGTTGCATCAAGCATAGAGTTTATGCCACTGCTCTGCAAGCACAGCCAGCCAAAGCACAGGCAGGTTGGTTATTTGCAATAGAAAAGCTTATGTATGTCAATCAGGTTTGAGATCTTTTAAAAAAAAAAAGAAATAAAGATGAGTCTGCACCTCAGAGCTTGAGTTATGAAATAAACAATGAGAGGACTGTGTTGATTATTGTTTTTTTTTTTTTTTTAAGATTTTTAATCATACTTATCTTTCTCCCTTTCCTTTGAGGAAACCTTTTTAAATATGGAAACTTGTCAGAATATTTTAGTCTATTCATTATAAATGTGTACTCCTACAGGTGAATGTCACCCAGTATGCTGCACTGCAGCCAAAGCAAGCGCAAATGTATAAAAGAGCTATCACTTACAGACTGGCTGTGTGCTATTCAGGCGATTGAGGCAGTCAGCTTTGCAACCTTTCATTTTTTTTTCTGCCTTCCTCCTGTGGCTCAGAAAGGGAGATTTTCTGACACATTAAAATGCACATCCACCCTCCGAACACCCACCTCTGTCTGTAGGATTGCAAAATGACCTTCTCCACTGGACCCATAGGGAGCACTGTTGTCCAAGTTGTCATGTCTAAGCCAGAGCTGCATGCACATGAGTGCATTTTGTCCATCCCAGTGGCTGACCACAGGCCTCAGACCAGACAGAGTGACAGACAGCACACTCTTCCAGGCTCCCGCAGATGTCGCCATCATTTCCTGTCAGAAAAAAAGAAGAAGGAAAAAAAACAACTGCAATCACCCTTAGTGTAAAAATGGCCATAAAGGAATAATATTAGAACACTGTTTAGATGATAAAAATCAGCATTTAAGACGGATATCTCTATTATATAGCTGTTAACAATATTTTAAGTTGTTTTTAATAGTGCATAAAAAGTGTAATGAAAATTATGCACTGCTTTCAAATGTGGTGAAAAAATAGCATGTGTGTGTATTCAACTCTGAGTATGTCATGGAACCACAGTTTTCTGTAATTATGATTGCAAGACTTCAGGATGTATGTCATTAACTATACAAATCAATAAATATTTTCTACCAACTTTAACCAACTCTTTATAAATGAGCTCAAGCTCAGTCATATTTGATGGAGAGTATCTGTGTGACCCTTGATTTCTGTCTGAACTTTGATTGGGACATTCTAACACTTCAAATACTATGAACTAATCAGTTCCTTATACTTCTTGCATATGTGTTGGGTAATTCTAATCCTTTCCATCCGCTAAGAGATTTTCTGCACAGATTACACTAACTTGACTGCATCTATCCTGTCATGAGCTCTGTGCAGCTTCTCTGTTAACGCTGATGAAAAGGATCCTTATAGTAACAAGTTTTACCATGTAGGGGAAGTTTTATTGCAAAGAATAATACAACATACATTTTTGTCTGTCTAATAGGTTGATGCCACCAAATCTTTTTGCTATGGCCCTTTGCATGCTTTATGACAAGTTTTAAATGAAATGTCTTATTGGCTTTCCAATTGGCACTCTATCCTTATATTTTGCACAATTTATAAACAGATTTTTGGACCTTAGCTGGTAATCGCTGTAGCTTCTCTCTGGTATATAGTCTTCATACTGCATGTCAGGGCGGGCACCTCTTTGTATGTTTGCACTGAATGAAGTCTGTCAAATATTTTCAAGGTTGGAATATTGGTTTATAACTAAATCCAATTTAAAATTCCCCACAACTTTCTTCATAACCTATGTGCTTGGTTCTGTTTTCTTGTAATTACTATCATGCGTTTATCTCTCAAATAGGAGCCAAAGTGCATTAAAAAGTACATTGCTACTACATTGAAACACAATATAACAGTACTGTATGTTAAAAAGTTAATGCTGTGTGAAAACCGGAAGGTATTGTAAGTATAGTAACACTAAAAGGAATAGAATAAGAGCTGTACACAAGAATAAAGAGATTTAGGTGCAGTAATTGTGTCGAACATGGAGGTTAAATTGATACTCTGAAGGCGCAGTGTCCAATATTAAGGGAATAAAACCGATGGTGCAAGCTGAGCCAAACTAAGCAGAGCAAATGTAAATGTACTGAGACAGTAATGTGTGTAGTGGTGCTTGGAGCTGTTGTGTGACATTAACCAGGGTCAGATCATCGGGGAGTAAAGCTTTTCTTCACCCGTAGGATTAGAAGGAGTCCACAGCCCAGTGCTCCCCTAATGATACTTTTCATGACACCCGAGAAGCATTTACAGTGGCTTAACTGTTCAATGGTGGCTGCTTTAATAATAAAGTTATTCTCATGTCATGTTGCAACTCTTTGCGGTGTAATTCTCATGGTTGTGTTTTTAGGAGTTACAGTAAAAAACGGTCTACTTTAGGACACAGATGAACTCTGAGAAGGCTTGGGGAGAGATGAATGAAAAGTTATAGTGCCCCCTTGGGGTTTTAGGTGTCATTACTCATTTTAATGTCTCCAGCTTGGCCTCATTTATTTGTCCTCTTATTTCACTGAGCACTTTGTTTCGTGTCTTTGTGAACTCCATAGAGAAAAAGCATAAATGTAACATTTATAATCCACAACAGAAGCTTATTGGTAATGTTGTGTTTCTGCTCCTTCATCCATTACTCATCCAGGCTTTAATTTCCGGCACCATATTGAAAATAGACAGGTCTGTGCAGACACAGGCACAGTTTCATTTATAAATTTCTCAAATGAAATATGCTCATGGTCTCTAGTGGTTTCCTGACATCTTTGATCATAAATTAAATTGTGTCCTTCTATATCGACATTTGCTGAGCAGAGCCAGAAGGGAAGATCTCCAGAGGCTCCTCACACTTTAAAGCAATTCACTCTCATCTCTGTAGCAGGCTCAGACAGGTGAGCTGAAGTGAGATATATATTGTACTACACACAGAATGATTGTTATAATTAGCAGGACACTTATTACACAGCTCTGGTTTGATACATCCAGTTATTGCCTGAGTAGAGAGCTCGGGTTGGCAGGACTTGACAGGGGAAGGAAGCTCAGAGGATGTGGGTGAGGATGATCGCTCAGGGAGGAGGAAGAGGAGGGAAATAATTAGCTGAGCTTGTCATTCTAGTGATTAAACAGTGATTTAGATGCGTGCTTAGTGTGCGCACTGAGCTAACTTGGTTGCTCTTCTCTTAGTGGAGATGTGACCCTATGAGGACTGGGTCACCGCTCTGCAATGCAGCAGCATAGAGGTGCAGCTCAGTTCAGCTCTGTCACTGCTCCCTCCATGCAGCTCTGATTGGTGTTTGTACACAGAACAGATGAGCTTGGTCACAAACAGCCCCAAGTTTAGTAGATGTTAGTTTTTATATTTGCAGCACATGTAACAAACAGTGTACCTGGGCCTTATTCTTTGATAAATGGTGTCAATTAGCGCTTCCAAGGGAGTGTGTTGTTTTTCCACATTCTGTTTAGTTTCAAAATTAAAGATGGATTTTATGCTCTCCCTTCCTTTATCTGTGCTGAATAGCCTGAGGGGGTAATGCTCCAACAACTGCACCCTTAAGCCAACATGCCTTTTGTATACTAGCATTCTGATTAGCTTGTATCATTCACTCATAATGTTCCCCTTAAATACCTACATGCATTTTATTTACTCAATTCGTTTCTTGTAAGCTTTATCTTTCAGGTAATGAACAAAGCAGCCTTTATTTCAAGCAATGGCATTCACAAATATTACAAAAAGGTAACAAATCATTTGTTCTCTTAATGCTCTCTCGGTTTCCGTTTTCATATTTATTTTCCAGGTTACTTTTCTCAGATAAACAGGAACATTGGTGTTTTATTCAAATTCCACTGATGTAGCCCAGGGTTTCTTAACCCTGGTCCTGAGGGACCACTGTTTTACATATTTTGGGTGTTTCCCTACCTCCTCACACCTGACCTGAATGAAAGGTGATTAACAGGCTTTTGCAGCATTTGATGGCTGCTGAGGAGGTAATGCAATCATTTGAATCAGGTGTGCTTGAGTAGAGGCATACCTACAACATGAAGGACAGTGGCCTCTGAGTACCAGGGTTAAGAATTGTCAGCAAAAACTTCAGGTCTTAAACAGATTATGGTGGTCTTCCGATCTCCTTAGGGATAAGTTACATTCAAGATAGTTAACCTAAAATAAGTGATGTGGATTTCATTCAAGCACCTTTGTAAGTTGTGTTACATCTGGGTGGAGGAGAGAGATGTTTTCAGTGTGGTTTTAGGAGTAGTTGTTGCTGTTGTCAGAAAGAAATCAAAACCTCAAACACCGCTCTTTTTTTCCTCTCTCCACTGGTCCCCATTCCATTAAGAGGTAGAAAGACTTCTTGCTCCCACAGTTGACAACTGCCAGAATCATGAAAGCCACTTCTGTGAGTAGACCATTTAGCATTCCTAGTTCTAACCTCCTGATCTCGGCCTGTCTCACTCCTGTATTCCTAAGCCTTCCATGCCCTTGTTGGATACTAATTGACCTTCTGCCCTACCTCTCAGCCAAGTTTGTTTTTATCTGCCCCTTTCTGGTCTTTCGTGTATGACTTAACCCTTGACCTTGATATGCCTCTGTTCTCAAGAAAATCTCTGCCTAGTTATTATGCCTCCTATTACCGATTCCCTTGCCTGGATCACAAATTCTCCTTGGGTCTCATCACTCTAAAAAACCTTTGCCCTTAGGACTATTTTCCTGTGCATGATCCCCATAGGCTACAATTTTCATGCTAGACTTTACCCTGTCCAGCTCAGGATGAGGATCAGTAAACCACTGATCCTATTCACCCAATTGGAGCTGCTGGGAATAATTTTCAGAGCCGACACAATCTTTTGGCATCTGACAATGTTAGTGCTTTCATCCAAAATCTTCATCATTTCTAAGATTACCAAGTCCTTCAAAACTGAAAGCCTGCAACAAGCATTTTCCTTCTAAACAATACACAGCTATTTAGTTCTGGCTAAGTATTATGTTTTATTAAAACAATGTTGCTTTTCTCAAACGGCACCGGCTCTGTTTCATCACTAAAAACAGAATTTTTTTTTTCTTTTCATCCTTCTCTGTGGTCTCTTCAGAGAGAAGTAGATTTCAAAGATTTAAATCAACACAGCAGAAGAGAGTTACCCTGTGGAGACACCGCCTAATGGGAGCATATTTTTTAGTGCTTTGTACAAACAGCTTTAGATGAGCTGGAGGAATCTGGAAATTTTAGTTTTCCCCAGAGATTCTTGCAAGGAAAGACTCAATCAGCAGGAAATGTTGAAAGCTTACTCAGAAAAAGTCTTCCTGGTTTGTTTCAATGTTTTTCAGGTATCAGTAACATCTTACAGCATACAGATACCACTAACTGGAAATTCTTGTGGATGATCTTTAACTTCTCCTTTCAGACTACCGAAGATCAGAAACAGGTGTGTTTCTTTTCAGTGTTAGACATTTTGCAAGCATTCCCAACTGTAAAGCCAATCATGTTTACAAGACATGGTAATTGTAGATTTAAGTATTAGCAGTAGCCTTATAAATACCAAATGTCAAGGATGACATCTTTAAGCATAGGATGTTAAATATTTGCTTTCGACCTCCAGGTAGAACTTAGAGGTCTGTAAATTAAACACCCTGTCATTATGATAAGTTGTGACTCACTTTCTTTTAACTGGTAAGTCTCTGTATGACATGAAGGCATAAGTTGTAATTTCCATCAGCTGGTTCCCATGGAAACAATAAGTAAAGTTGCCCTCTTGACTTGGAAAAAAAGAAGCTGCTTCTGTTGTTTGGATCCTTGGGTTGCTCTGTAATTTATTGGCCTATTTTGAATTAGGAACACTTTATTAGCCCAGCATACAACCTGGTGTTACTGCAGCATTTATTGCCGTCTTCTCCCTCACTTTAGCTTGGCCGCATTATTTAAGTCTTTTTTTAGTAAAACAGTTTGCAAAACATTAAACTGATTTAGAGAAAAGAACAAGGAGGTGGGAAACTTATATAAACATTAAACAAGTAAGATGCTGATGAAGTCATTTAACCTCTCTGGGACATAAATCAAATACACTTTCTGGGAATAAATGGGAGGACATGATACAAGAAGGATGAGAAAAAATATAAAATGTTGGACCCTCAGCAGCCCAGCATTTGTCCACACACTCCCCTTCCTCATGATCATCCTATTGTTTATCTTTTCTTCCAATTCTTGTGCTTCATGATGTCCCTCTTAACCACATCCTTATTCAGAGGTTATATTTTATGAGCTTTCTTTCGCCAACCAGCAGATATTTTATTGTTTTGTACTAGCTGGGAGCAGCATAAACAGACGGAGCTCCTCATATATCCTCTCTTACTTCTATAGTAACTGTATAAATGTCCCTATTGCAGTATGCATTGGTCTGAGGTGATGCTGCTGTATATTTACTGTTTTCTAGCTTTTGGCTATATAGTTGGATAGCTGTAAATGTTAGCAATGGTGTATCTTGTATTATCCAGGGGTTTTACGCTTGTAGCAGAACTAATTTCATCCATCCCGCATAAACTAATTTTAAGGTTTAGGCATGGGTCCTAAGATAGTGGTTAGCTTATTGGTAATTAATACAGCACCATCTAACGGTGTTGTGGGAGAACACTGCTTGCAACGCTTTCAACACAACACTGGGAAGAAGGAAGGGTGAATACCTGCAGCTGTTTATGTATTGCTTTTTTCTATTTACCCGAAATTCTGAAGTATCCAACTGTGCTGTTGTTTTAGCCCTGCTTCTCTCCCCTCCCTGCAGAGCCCAGGAGTATTTCCAATGGCAAGTTTTCAAAACGTATATCCCTGCATTAATTATCTTCCTGCATGTTGCAAAAAGGACCAAAAACGTCAACAGAAAAATAGTTATTTTATGTTATTTTGCACTTCTGCTTTGGTTAAGTTTCCTTACTGATCTGCAGAATTCAGATGGTAGTTAAGGTTTTTATTGCTGATTGATTATCATTCAGTATACGTGTGTTAAACTGCATAAATCAAACAGTATCAGAATGCAGCAGTGAGTTACACCTTCCACAGTGGTGTTTAGAACATGTGTGTTTGGAGATAGTAACAAAATACATGTTTTACATGAGAAGATAAGGTGGATTGGATCAAAAACATGAAAAGTAACCTTAAAGTGGATGCAGATGTTTAGCCCGTGATCCTTCATTACCCATCCCTTCATCTCTGACACAGACCTATAGATGCTTCTTAGTCGTTTCCTGTATCCATAGCAGCAGCAGCTCATCAGACTGGCTTCATTTTCATTTGCCAGGAGATTTAGGATTAAGATTCATCAACATGACTGACACGTACAAGTGCATCACCCTACTGAAATGATAAACTGCTTTCATCCGCCATTGCGTTACAGGTCCAAATGAGCAGTCTTTGCCCTCCATCAGATACAGCAATTTATAAGTGGGATTGCTGCAAGAAACTTTGTATATTAGTTTCTTACTATAGGATGTATTTTTACTGATTTTCTGAGAAAACACTTTTAGAAGTTTCAGTTTTTGCCAAAAATGATCACACACACAGTCAGGTATCATTCTACATCAGCTAAGCTGGTGTTAACACATGGATTAATGTCTAGATAAGGATTAAAGCTTTGTTGCCTTGATGCTCATCTCTGCATGTCATGTCAGCTGTGTTTGCATCATTTTCCTGATACATAAACTCAGACATGCAGAGATTCACACATTTTTTGAAATCTTAAAAAAAAAAAAAATTGTTTTTACAGCAAACAGATTTTTCTACAAGGGGAAACTTGTGTAAGTTTACATCAGTACAATGATCTACAGTAACTTCTTCAGAGATGCGGCTGTGAATCAGACTGGCTCTCTGAATGGTAGCAATCGGCAGGCATCCATATGACTCATCTGTGTGCGTTGTGTTTGCAAAGTACATGTACCACCTAACACACAAAATCCAAATGATAATCCGTTTTCTTCTGTTCCTCAGGGCTCTTTGGGAATTGCAGTTTGTTTACTGTAATCCACTGTCTCTCCCCTGTTTTCATCTTTCATCAGAAATCTCTCCTATTCACCAATCTGTTCTCTTATTTTTACTACAGCTTTCCTAATACACTGTCTATCCATGTCTGTCCATCGAGGAGTTTGTGGCTCTTGGCAATAATGTTTTCCTCCATCACTTGTCACAACACCAACCCCTAAACTCCCCGAGAAGTTTTTTTTATTATCCATTGTTGCAATCTGTTGCACATATAACCAAAGGCATGTTTGGTACTGTTTTAAAAGATTCAGAATGCTGCTTCCTTGGTAAGAACTACATCAATACTGTGCTGTTGCTTGTAATATGTTTTAGACAGATGTAGCCTGAAAATACACTAAATGAAGCTGTAGTAAATACTAAAATGTAGCAGCATTTCCAAATGGAAATTTAACAAAGGCAAGTGCTTACAGTTTACCACAACTCACTTCGCTCTGAAACCTTTTGACTTTAGTAGCAAGGAGCCAAACTGTTTATTTTTTCTAAATGGCTTCGATTGACACAGTAGTTCTTCATATTTTTCTGTTTTTATGACCTTTTATCCTAGGATAATGATACACCCCCGAAAAACTAAAAATACCAATTTTTGTTAACTCAGTTCAACAAATACTGTACAGTAAAGCTTGAATTGTCAACGCCCTCTTAATTCATAATGTGGTAGAAAAAGAATACATTTCTTTAATCTAGAATAGGATAATTCATTTAGCACTGATAGCTGCGAAGCAGATGTTGTTTAAAGTACCGAACTTTAGACAAACTGTCTGTGGTGCTTTTCTAGTTGCAACTGTTTTGCAATTTATTTGCTACTATGATGTTATGTCCTTGCTAGATCTGATGAACAAATACTATTCTAAAGGTTTAATATTGTTTGATGCAAATATGTGACCAAATATTTTTAGCCAACCCAACCAGGAATCGGTCAACTGGGTCATACTGAAGGATGATAAGAATAATTTCCTTTCTTACTTAAAAAAAAGAGTTTCAAACTTGGATAAAGGGCTTTAATTACAAAGTATTGTAGTGTCATATCTGTGCCTCATTTATGTATTTCATTATACAGTATCTAGGAAGTGATGTACAAGATACACGTTACTTTCAATAGAAATATTTCAATACATTATTATTATTGTTAAATGGACAGAAGTTATGTGGAGTCTTTCAAAGGACTACTCACCAAATCAACTTCTATGTGCTAGTAAAGTGTGTACATAGATGTATAGAACTGTATACATGTGCTGTCTGCATGTCTTGGATATTATTTTGACAATGTAGTGTATGTTTATTGAAATCCTGCTTTTGTGGTTTGTTTTGCGCCCTCCTTGGGGTCCCTGGGCTACAGAATCAGGTTTTTTTCCATTGGTTTTCCCAGGGATGTTATGTAGCAGCAGCAGCTCTACCTTGGGCAGCTGCTCTCTCCTGACCTGCTCTTCCTTAGGGTTTGAGAAAAAATTATATTATTTTTTATGATAGAAAATAAGATGAAAATAAATTAGGATTTTTTCATTATAACAGTTTTTAAGAAAGAGAAAAAGATTTAAAGTGGAATAAAAATCAAGTCTGCATCATCCGTCTAATTTAATAAATTACAGTCAGTCACATGACCTAAAACGGTATTGGAAAACTCCCATCATCATCAACCTTGCGTATGTGGGAGGAGGGAGCCCCCGGACAAAATCTCTGAACCAGAGGCTTAAACTGGTACAACTCAGAGCTGTGGGCTTCCTCCATAGCACCTGCCTCTCTTCTCCCATTTCCTCTGGCTCTGGCAAAGACAGTGGGGGAAATCATTTGGCTCATACGACCACTCCATCATTTATCTATATTGGTGTTGTTGCCCTCCCCCAAGGGTTTAACTTAAGACCCCCGTTATATCTACATGCTTCTCTAACTCAAATTATATTTAACAACATAAGTTACCATTACTATCCAGATGACACACAGCTTTACATTACCATGTCACCAGCTGACTATGAAACCTTAAGCCCTGAGTAGATGAACTGACGAAATCTATGCGTGGATTAGCTGGAATTTTCCTTGTTGAATCAAAACATGACTGAAGTAATATGTTTGTCCCAAAGCACAGGTGTTTAAAAAAATAGCACTCAGTCTCAGTTGATACAGTTTGAAACCAGCAATCAGACTCATAATTGTGGGTGTAGTGATGGACTCAGATGCAAATGTTCAGAGGGACATAAAGACAGTAATAGTTGGTCGTCTATCACCTAAAGCACATTTCCAGAATTGTAGGACTAATGCCCCATCAGGGTCTTGAAAAACTAGCTGATATGCTCATCTTTGGAAAAACTAATTGCTGCAGTTCTCAACTGTCTGCCTAAAAAGTTGTTCAGGCAGCTGCCATTGATCCAGAATGCTGCAGCCTGTGTCCTCACTAAAACTAAGAAAGTGGAGCACATCACACTGGTGCTTATACTGGCTCACGTATCAAGTCAAGAATAGACTTGAAAATATTTCTGTTAGTTTATAAATCATTGAATTGCTGAGCTAAAAACATACATTACAACCAAGACCTCTCATGTCTTCTGGTTTAAATATTTTCTGCATATGCAGAAGCAGAACAAAATATGGAAAGGCAGCATTTAGTTCTTATTCTCCACTAATCTGGAACAAACTCCTAGAAAACTGTAAATTAGCTAAAACCCCAAGTTGCTTTTAAAACCACATTTGTTTAGACTGGCCTTTTTATATGTGCTATCTAAAATTTTAAATTATTTTTTTCATACAAGCATCTCACAGTTTTAATTAATCAGTTTTATTCCATCTCCAGATACAAATATTTTGATTTGGAAACATGTCAATGTATGACAACTTTGGCAGTTTGTTTTATTTATTCAAGAAAGGTTAGTCTTGGATCAAGTTGTAAAGATAGATTTGATGGCCTCATCGATTAACTCATTTGTCTATAATCCAAATGGCTTTTAGGAGCTTTAGTTCTTTCGACATGCTTCTACAGACATCCAATTTCAAAGTGATTACTGTTGAGATAAATCAGAGCTGGATCTATAAACCTAATCAGAATTCATTTCAAATTTTCTCTTCTCTGAGGGCTCATCATTTTCCTTTCCTCTGTTCTGTTTGAGTCAGGCCAGTTTAATCCTTATTAACTTCTACATCACACTCCAGGGAACAATTTGTCTTGTGTCTGTGTGGTTGGTGTGTGTGTGATTCCAGCGGCAGTGAGTGTGTTGATTGAAGAAGTCTGGCTTTTTAAATAAAAAAATCCAAAAACGTCAATCCGAGTGTGTGCTTTATGGTCCTGTTAGCCATGTACAAATGCGACGAGCCAAACAGTTGGAAGAAGAAGGTGAATTCTAGACTAAAATAAAAAGGCTTGGCTGACATGCAAAACGGTGCAACAGAATCAGTGTACATGAATATGAAATCTAGTGCAGAGTTTTGTCAATTAGGAAGACAATGGCTGAAACATACATCAGTACATATTCAAGCCACACGTTTCAGATGGCAGCTGGAGATAGGCACCAGCAACACTCCCGACCCATTAGGGACAAGGGTGTAAAGACAATGGATGGATTGATGGATTTTATGGAGCTCTATATGTGCTTCGACTTGCAATTCTTATTGCTCTTTTTTTCTACAATGAAAACTACTTTAATGTATATTTTTTATATGTATTTTCCAATATTTCTAAGCAGGTCAAATATGAAACAATCAGATAATTATACAAGAGGTATAATACATGAATATTCAAATAAACTCTTCCTTTATATAAGGCAACCATTTTTTTTTGTTTTTAAATCATCAATATTTGATTTTGGGGAAATGTTTTCATCAGTATTGACCCCCAAAACCTTAATTTTACTCAATCTTTCAAATGTATTGTCTTCTTCTTCAGTATTCATACCACTGTGCTACATGTATGTGTTTTTAGCATATACTTGATTCCGCTTTCATGGAGTGGAATTTATTTTAGCTGGAATATTCTAGTTGAGAATGATAAATTAGATTAGCCAACGGGTCAATAGCCTCATCTATTATTTCCTTCACTAGCATCAAATCCATTATCAATATCAGCAGATCTTTTGTTTGCACAATTTCTAAACTGTGCTTTATTTCATGATTTTCTTTCCCTTTAAAACAATGATGTTTATGTTGTTCTTTATGTTTTGACCTGCCTCATCATCCAGTGTATCTGGAATATTCCTCACAGAACTTGGACCTGCATTCACAAAAAAGCAAACTAAACAAACACTTAAACTCATTTGATATTTTCTTAAGGTGCTCTGGGGGTCTTGATGGTCCTCTTTCCTATTTTACTAGAGCATTTATTATTCCCCATGATATCTTTATGTTGTTCCTATTTTTTTACATACTACTCTTTTTTTATTTCCTCTCATTATCTATAGTAATTTATTTTCTACATATTTTGTTCACAACATCATTCTTGGTTAGCTTTGTCACCTTATAATATTTCATACAGTTTACACAACAGTCTTATGGATGAGTCACAGGCTATGTTAACCTCATTAACTTAAACTTCACCTCAATTTTGTTGGTACAACTTTCTCTTTTATGCCTACAAAGCTTTTTTTTGTGATCTGTATTATAGTTATGTTTATAGAACATGAACACAGGTAAATTATGACATCAATCGTCAAGATCCTGCTTTTGCACTTAGAAACATTAGTGTTAATCTTATAGATAATTGTTGCACTTTTACAGTAACTCTTGTTGGTTTGGTTATTAAATGATAAAGACCTAAACTATAGTAAGTGAGTAATCATTATACATTGAATTAACATACTCATTTGTTTTCCTTAAACCACACTCGATTCCCAGATTGAAGTTAAAATCTCACATAGAAACACAAACCTATTGGGGGCTCTGTCAAAGAGCCAAACACAGGAGCCTGACGCTCTATAGACACAACTAATAATGATGTTTTTAGCTTTTTATATTAGGATTTCCACTGTAATAACTTCAATAATGTTAACAAGAGTTGTGCTATC
>JAUZNJ010102990.1:0-11529 GCA_034780135.1 Jordanella pulchra | reverse complement strand
ACAAATGCATATCAGCAAACATGCCCCCCCCCCCCATCTTTGAAGTGTAGCAAAACCCATAGCAAGAGATTCCACGTTAACAATGTCTAAAACGGGACTCCTCCTCAGCAGAGGGAAAAATTACATGCCGTCGCTCAGAGACAGCCTCATGTTCCAAGGGAGAAACCACAAGAGCCACTGGCCAAACACACTCATCAACACATTACAAGGAACAAGCGCTGTGCTGCTCTATTATCCTGGTGCAGGATTATTTGTAAGCTACTATTACTGATTTAGTTAACGAATCCTCTGTGACAAGCAACTATTTCAGGGATAACTACAACTATAACTGTGGCTACAGTCGCAGAGCATTTGAAGAGATTATGTCACTCAGTGCAGGCTTTGCCAGCAGTTCAAGAATTACTGAGACAATAAATACTGTGATGCCAGGAGTTTACTTAATTCAAAATTTGAATTACAGTTACATGACATTTTAAGAACCTAGTGACAAATGGCAAGAAGTAATTAGTCCCACTGATGCTCTCCTTTATCGTAGCAACTTCTAGGAAAGATTGATTCAATTCTGTTTATTTCAATTCACAACACATGTTATTTTAAGGGACTTTACAGAGACAATCAGATCATACAGTCAGATTGGTTAATAGCCTTTTATCTAAGGAAACCCAGTTTAAAGAAGAACCAAGCTTAGTGTGAATTCCTCTCTGCTGTGTGCGAGAGCAACATCATTTTATTTTATTCTTGCAGCTGTCAGAGCCGGTTTCAACACCGTCAACCATCTCATGCGAATTAAGGAATAATGATTGCAAATTAAGTTATGTTTTATTTACTCATCGAGTAGATTCAACATAAAGCGCGGACTGCACTAAGGGTCACGTTTGTGCAGCATTTTTCCATGATTCCAATCTAATATGTTGTATTTATGCCTGCAAATTACATAACAAAAATGTAACATCTCTGACTTTCTGTGCTCAATGTTATATCCCTAAAAAATGAAGGCCAGTTTAAATGGTGTCACAATCAGCCTGCAGTCACCATACTACTATTTTTATTGCCCCTATAATTAGATTGTCTCTTTGTGACTGCAGAGTTGTACAAGAACATAGAAGTGCCATAGTCTAACATTCATCAGCTTTCGTTCAGGATGCTTTTCAATGACTCATTTTGCTTACACAGCAATTACATCTATCAACACCAGGTCATCATTAAATCCTCCATTTACTCGTTTTGATGAATAGAATTATTCCTTATTTGTTTGAGTCCAAACGCTCAAGTAGTTTTTTCTTTTCCTAAAATCTTGCTAAAAGTTATGGGTTGTGTCAGTAGGGGCGGTAACAAGGAAAACATGTTTCTAATAAGACTGAAATCAAAAGGGCAAGAGCTAAAATGTAATCAGATTAAATCCAGTAGGAATTATGTTATAAAACAATCCTTTCTCCCAGATGTTACATAACTCGAATGATCTTGCCGTGCTAACACGTAATGTATTTTCTTTTGGAAGAGTCAAATGACCTGACTGAGGGAACACAATCGATATTTAAAACTGTCCGTTGAATTGCATCATCCGGCGGTGTCTCAGCTTTTCCATAATCAAAGATCTCCAAGCTTGTGAACAAACGTGAGTGTTTGTGTGTAAAGGACAGACTGTAGCGGTTTCCAGGAGTAATCTGAGCTAGCTCTAAGCAAAACACTGCCCTAACAACAATGTATCTGATTAAAAAAGATCAACATATGGTTAGGTAGAAGAAATATTTTTCTTTGCTTTCAAACAGCAGGTGTTGCTTTTAAAAGCAGAGATCCTATCGAAACATGCCAGGCTTAAAGATAAATATTTTCAATAAATTTCATTTTGAAATGGATAGTCAAAGCAGCCACTGTTGAACATAGTGGGAGATGTGAGTAATTTCCTCTTTGATAAAGTGGTTTTTGGTTTTCCAAATCTTTGAAGTGCTGAAACCTGCTGAGGTTTAGATGTTCAATTACAGTGCTTCTGTGTTTGGATGTACGTCACACTTAACAAATCAGCATATCCTGACAGAAAATCTCATGTTTTCAATAAGAAAACCAATTAATACTCTCACTGAAATAACCTTAAAACAAGTATGTGCTGCTGGGATATTTTTACAAAATGAGAAAAACACCTGAAATTTATAATTTAACAATATCCAAACTGAATTATACAAGATGAAACAAATTACTTGATTTTTATTGTTTTCACCTAAAGGAAAAACGCCATAATTATTCCTCCTGCTGTGACTGTATAATATTATCTATCATAATAATATAACTAACACATGTTTATTCTTATGGTAATGTAAATTCAAATTTTGAACAAAAGTAAACAGCAATACCTGCCAAATCTTTTTCTTTTTTTTTAATTTTTAGATTTAACATGTTTTTATTCAAAATTACCTTATTTTAATCCAGCTTTTAAAAATCAATTATAAAAAGCTAAAATTAACTGGTTAATAAGTTGAGTTACCTATTCCAGTAGCTAGCTTAATACACATTTCTTGGAGCTTAAATGTTTCGGTTTTGAAACAGTAGTAAAAGAGATTTGTGGTTGCCAGGTAACTTCTTTGTCTGTGTTTTAATGACTACAGATATGTGATATGATATATGCGGAAGATTCACCAACCCCTTTTTAAACTAGCTAATTAGCAGTGACCTACACATGTTGGGTGTCACCAACACTGTGTTAGTTTGTTCCCCATAAAGCTGCAGAAAACTTTCTATACTTTTTTATTCTGGCGTTCCCTCTATAGTCTCACAAAAAGACTTTTAAACCACAAAAACGGTATGAGGGAAAATGTTGGCACTTTTAAAACCTTGATACGTGGTTTATGTTTAGTATCAAAAACCCAAGACCTTTTCAACATAAGATTATGTTGGGAATGATAGTGTTTACAGTTCCAAACTAACATTTGTGTTTATTGTGTTTCATTATAAATCATCTTCAGGTTTTTGGTGATTTGGACATAAACACATGGAGCCCCCTTCAATGGTCCTGCTGGGGGTCCTTCTGGTTTTTGGACTAAGTTGTGGAGTCCAGCAGACACAAGCAAGTCTGTCTGACAGTAGCCAAGGCAAGCATAAGACCCAGGAATTTGGGAGCAGCGAGGATGATTTGGAAAGAGAATTTTTCTATGCTGGCAGAAGCAAACGGGCTCCAGCTGAACAGCCACAGGACAAGTGTTCCTACACTTTTATTGTGCCTCAGCAAAAGGTGACTGGAGCTATCTGTGTGAACTCCAAGGAACCCGAGGCTATGCTGGAGAATCGGGTTCACAAGCAAGAGTTAGAGCTGCTGAATGTGGAGCTCCAGAAACAAAAGAGGCAGATCGAAACTTTACAGCAGTTAGTGGAGGTGGATGGGGGTATCGTCAACGAAGTCAAGCTTCTACGAAAGGAGAGTAGAAATATGAACTCCAGGGTCACTCAGCTGTACATGCAGCTCCTCCATGAGATCATCAGGAAGAGAGACAATGCTCTAGAATTAGCCCAAATGGAGAACAGGATCCTTAACCAAACCTCTGAGATGCAGCAACTCACCAGTCGCTACAAAGATCTTGAACACAAATACCACCATTTGTCTTCCCTAGCCACAAACCAGTCAGCTTTAATTGCCATGCTGGAGGAGCATTGCCAGAGCCGACCCCCTCCCCGTTACGTCCCTGCCTCCCAACCACGACCTCAGCCTCCTCCACAACCATCTCCACCTCTGAACAGGCCTTACCAGCCACCTCTCCTTCCAAGAATAAACAACCCAATCAGCAATGAGATCCAGAGTGACCAAAAATCTCTCCCACCCCTTCCTACAATGCCTGTTGGTACACACAGCCCATCTACCACAGACAAACCATCTGGTGAGTAGAATAAGGCCCAATTTGAACATTTCTTTCAACATTTCTTTTACAGGTTCTATTTTGAACACTACTTATAAACAAGAGCTTGTATGTCTGAGCTTCTAATTGGTATTCATGAGACAATACAAGCCTCTCGACCTCTTTTTTCAGTAAGAGCAATTTAAAAATACCCCTGACATTCCCAAGTACAAAAGCCCAATAGAAAAACTCTTGTCCGTTGTCTTTTTTAGATGCATATCTTGTAATTGCTATGGTTAAACCTACAAACAAAATAAACTATCAGGATACAGATGTCTACCAACATGAATTGCTGGCCCCAGGTCAAATGGTTTTTAAAAACACATGTTGGTAGATTTTAAAACTGATCTGAAGGTGTTTTTCATGCTCTATTACTCTCCCTTTTCATTTGAAAACTACGCTTTGTAGGAAAACCTAGAGGAACATTTGCACACACAATTTCCTTGATAACTACTGGGTGTTTTTCTATTGACATTTCACACTAATGCTTACCATGAGAATGGCAACCTTTGAATAGACCGTTTGAAACCAGACAAGTAATTTCTTGCCCAGATCCATGATGCTAACGCCTGAAAAACCTACGCAAACCCTTAAAACAAACAGAAAGCTGCCTGCCAAGCAGAAATACACAATACAGAACGGAAGAGATGGGTGAAAAGAGGAACAAAGCAAGAATACAGCAAAGAAGAGGGGGTAGGGTAGGGTAGGGTACAGAGATACACAGAGTAAGTGATGTAATTTGTTCCACTTGCATCAGGCAGGAGTCAGTCATATATTCCACCAAAAGCAAAGGCTTTATCAGGCAGAACAGAGCAGGCCAGGACAGGGCAACTCTCTGGCTTGTGTCTGCTCAACAGAGACATTCCTGAGAAAAGATGGGTGACTGAGCACAGGCCAAAAAAGAAGATTATCATCCTGAGTCATTTTTCTAAACCTAAAACAATCTTTGCGGCAATCATAGATGCCATACGAGTGTTTTCCCAAACTTTTAAACTCAGTATTTTGTTTCGTTCACTGCAAACATTTGGTACAGCCCTCTCAAAGCTTTTCCTCTTTGTGTGACCTTACTTAAGCCATTTCTAATTCCTCTAACTGTATTTAAACATCCTGTAAACACTGCCAGTTGGCAGCCAACACCAGTGTGATATCTGGAAAACATAAACACTTTCCAAACAAATCGTTGCCAAGGAGCTAGTCCCCCTTCGAGGTTTTCTACATATGAATAAAATTACACTGGCACTCACACAAGCAGATTTTAGTAATTTTGCTAAAGTAATAAGCCCTAATTATAGTGCCTAAAAATTATATTGTTCCCATAAACTATTGTCTTCAATCGTAGTATCCTTCTCTGCAAAGAGGATGATGTCAAACCTTAAAAAGGGAGATCTATATGGAAAATAATCTAAATAGAAATCAACAAGCGAACATAAGTAAATTGAAAATGCTTAAATAGTAATCAAGGTATAGTACTTGATGGAAAACTGCTGCTATCATTTCATAATTCATTCAGTAGCTGGGAGTCCCTTTGCCCTTTTGCCAGTGTTTCTCTTGGCTATGCAGCCCAGCAGGCATTTCCGTTACTAAGGAAGCAGCCAAAGTCAATTTCCCTGTTATAACAAGAACCTTTGTTGCAAAATGGGATTCCCTAAGCAAGAGAGCAATTCTTCTGCGTATCATTGTCACTTCTTTTCTTTGCTAAACTTCTGACATGCTTTTCAAACATTGGAGTTTTACATGGTGCTGATGTTTTACGTTAAATCTGCCTGATAAGGTCCTTTCAGGGACTGTCTGCAGGCACTTGAAGATGGCCACACTTCCAGCGGCATGTACCTGGTGAAGCCAGAAAATGCCAACCGTCTCATGCAGGTGTGGTGTGATCAGAGACAGGACCCAGGCGGCTGGACGGTTATCCAGAGAAGGCTGGACGGCTCTGTCAACTTTTTCCGGAACTGGGAGACATACAAGGTGCGGCAACTTCACACCAAATCAAAGCGCTTGTAGTATGCAGGCGAGCTGGAGACCTATGAAAGGTGTTTTGACACCAACCAGATGTTTACAAATTCGACTAATGAACAGATGATTGTTAAGCTTTTAAAGCTTCTAATGTTGAAGGAAGCCAAGGTGCTCTGTGACTTATTAATTCCTCAGATGTTCTCTAAAATAAATAAATAATGCTGAAATCTACCAGGAAAATATTCTGATTTCTTTTGGTTTTACTTGCCTTTAGGTACTATTTTACTTCAAAGTCAACAATTCAAAACAGCCTTTATTAAACCTTTCCTTAATGCACCAAACAGATTTATTTTCATAAACAATGAAAAGACCTTTTAATTCTAAAGAAATTCTGGTCCTTTTGGTCAGATCGCTGCATTTCTCTCTCATGAATCCTGCTGGGTTTCAATAACAAGACAACTGTGGAAACTTGGATAGCTGTACTCTACATAAACTTGACCTAAAGGGTCCATTTACAATAATTTTCCTTGACGACAAACAATAGAGCCGAAAGTCAAGACTACCCCCAGAGCGTGAGCAATGGACCCCATAGCATCCCTGTAGACATCTAAACAAGCATTGCAAAACCAACCCAAATGATTCAGAAACCATTTCCTAGTTCTTCTGACTATGTTTTTTGCTCCGCAGCAAGGATTTGGCAACATTGACGGTGAATACTGGCTTGGTCTGGAAAACATCTACTGGCTGACAAACCAGGGAACCTACAAGCTGCTCATCACACTTGAGGACTGGTCTGGGAGGAAGGTGTTTGCAGAGTACGCCAGTTTCCGAGTGGAGCCTGAAGCAGATTATTACAGACTCAGAGTTGGCCGGTATCATGGCAATGCTGGGGACTCCCTTACCTGGCACAATGGGAAACAGTTTACAACATTGGACAGAGATCATGATGCATACACAGGTAAAAAAATAGCTTTTAAAATGGTTGCAGTAGATCATTTGTCACAGTTAGAAGCTAATGATTTTTGTTTTGTTTCAAATCCTTTTTCAGGAAATTGCGCTCATTATCAGAAGGGAGGGTGGTGGTACAACTCTTGCGCACATTCAAATTTGAACGGAGTTTGGTACAGAGGAGGACACTACCGCAGCCGCTACCAAGATGGAGTCTACTGGGCAGAGTTCAGAGGAGGAGCCTATTCCCTGAAGAAAGTAGTCATGATGATCCGTCCCAACCCCAACACCTTCCACTGATCAACACAGGGTCACACATGAAACAGCATTTCTCATCAAACCAAACTCTTGCCATCATTTCCACCAGATCACAAACAAAAAACCTGATCCTGAAAGTGCAATATTAAAATATCAGGGTGACAATGATCTCCCTAAAAATGTAATGTTTTTATATATTTTTTAGCAGTTTTTCCTTTAATTTGTTTTTTTTATCTCTCCTTTTCATATGAGACATGTAAAGATATGCTTATTGCTCAGGAGTTATTTTAATTACATCTTGGGGAGTGGGTGGAGGGGTTACTGTTCTTTCATTTGGTCTAAGTAGTTCAGTATTATGAACCCTATGGTTATCTTAATATTGCATAGCAAGTGAACAAGGTTGACACAGGAAATGTATCCAGTGAATGTTCTTTAATTTCATGCTAAATACGTTTTTTTATTCAAAGTGTGTAGCTTTCAATAACACTAAAACAACTGGTTTAAAATAAAAAACTGTATCTCATTGCATATTATGAAAGGGTACGCAGCAATATATTTCTAACATTCATAAAACAAACCCACAAATTGCAATACAATCAGGGAAACAACCCTTTTGGTTTAAGATGACAAGCAAGGAGAAAAATGTAATTATATCTATTTTTTTTTAAGGTTAATCATTATTTTTGGTACATGCTTTGGAACCGTTAATTGCTTGAGCAGGTGTTTTAAGTTGCTTGTTCGATTCAGGCACTGTATTTACTGTATAAATGTTTTGGTTTGTTGATGCCAATAAATCCAACATAATGTGTTTGTACATAGGATAATTGTAATATAATGTATGTAAAGGTTATTTCATAATTAAGTTGCAATAAAATATGTACAGATCTTGTGCTTATCCTTATTTTAAACTGGAACAGAAAAACCCAACAAAATCATTTGAGCTTTTTTTCAGCAGGTTTCCCCTCTGAAAGTTTACAAAAAGCAGTTATTTAGCTAAACAGCCAGAATTAGTCTGAAATTAAGAATTTTCAAGCAAAATAAAGTAATGATACAAAAGAGTGATGAATACTTTCTTAAGTCACTCTTTGAAGTATGACTTCTTTTTTTTATTTCTGCTCTTGAACGTCATAACAAATTCAAATAAACCAAGCCTTCAAATGTTTTTGTGACTCTTTTTTTAAATTTTAGCTGAGTAAGTTCTTTAACACCTGAATCACAGGAGGTAACATTGTTAGTGACTTTGCTAATAAAAAAATCACTAAAGTTTCTTTAGTTGCAAACAAAATATGCTATATAGAGTTCTAATGATGTTGTTGGGGTTGTGATGATTGTTTCCTGACTTTCAAGAGGGTTATTTTCAAATATTTTTATCGTGTTGAATTGTCCATTATCCAGTGATTGGAATAGGCCGATTCTGCCTCGGTCAGCTTTGACTGCTTCTGCTGAAAAATTACATTTTTGTTCCCCAATTATAAAATAGATCTTGTTCAAGAATTCAATGCAATGACCAATCCATCCATCTTCTTTCGCTTATTACGTCAGGGTTGCAGTGGAACTAATGCATGTCTCCAGCCATCTATGGGGAAGAGGCGAGATACACCCTGGGCAGGTTGAGAGTCTGTCACAGGGCAACACAGACCTAAGGAACATGTAGAAAAGCCCACTAACCTAAGAGTTAGGTTTTTGGACTGTGGGAGGAAGCCAGAGTACCCGGGGAGAACTCATGGATGCACAGGGAGAACATGCAAACTCCATGTAGAAAGAGCCCTGGCCGAGAGTCAAACCCAGAACCTTCTTGCTGCAAAGCAACAGTGCTACAAACTGCACCACCATGCAGCCCCAACCAATGTGTATTTTTAAATTACTTTCCTCTCAAATATGCTTTGTTTTCTTTAGGATCTAAATATGTGTCTTTTATCAGAGTCTCTGCAGAACACAATGTCAAGAAAAGGGAAGATTAAAAAAATACAAGTTGCAACGGGATTCAAATATTTATTTAAACCAAACAAAGACTCTCAAAGAGTTTGAAGCACCAAATACATACCTGCTTTTTCCTACGTCTAAAGTTATGTTTTAGGATTGATTTGATCTGATCCAGTTTAGAAAATATAAATATAAATTATATGTAACATTAGCCTTTTTTGATATACAATTTAAACATGCAATTGCAAAAAGTTTCATGTCTCCAACATTCTGCTCCTAAGTCTATACACACTCAAATATCAAATTTAGCACAACTGATTAAACATGACAGGCTAGTAAACCTAATGTATTCAACAGTTGCTTAGACTGACAGCTTAAACCCTCTGTAATCCACAGTTTGTCAGTGTGACAGGAAAATGACTTAACATTGCAATGAACCCATCACCATTAATACCATATTCTGACAGCACACCAAAGCTGAAAGATTTGTACACTGTTCAACATATATATAATTTTAATAGGGAGACAACAATATGCAGAGCAAAGCAGGATGTATGGAGTTTAAAATTCAGTTTTAAAATTTACCATGCAAGACTTTTGAACAGGGAAATGTTGCGATGCATTGTTTTGTGACAGTAGTGAAAACCTTTTATCCAGCATTAAACTGCCAAACAGTGGCTGTTAGATTGAGCCAAAAAGCTCCTTTCCACATGTCACAGAGGCTTTAAACACAACGACTTAAGACCTTGAGTAGGCCTCTTGTCATTCTTGTCAGCAGCGTCTTTTTTTCAACAGAACATGAATGAGTTGTTAAAAGGCATGCAGTATAAAGTTCTTCCGTCTTACCAGATTGACAAACACCAAATGTCTGCTTTCTCAATCAACTTAATGGGGGTTAAAAAAAAGCACCATTTCATTGTCTCCGTAAACATAGAGGACAGACTCTTTGGATGCCATGTGAGTCTGAAGACTCACCACAGTGGAAAACCTTCAGTAAGGGTGGCCTGTTCCGCTCCCACTCCTCAACCAACATGGAAAACCTTGAGCTGACATAGTGCTCTCTCAGCACAAAAGGAGCCCACATTTCCTGAACCTTTAAACCTGGAGCATTCAATGAGCCGGCATTGTTGTGTTCCATCTGTTAAAGTCTGCATACTTGAACTTTTAGCAGAGGCATTTTTTTTTACTTTCCTTTGCTCTCAAAATGTCTGTTTTACTTCAAATGTAGTCACACCAGAAATTACCACAGTTCTTTTTACTGGGAGCCTTAGTCACAAACTTTTATGGTTTTCTATGAAGAAAACATCTGGCAAGGGACAAATGATGTCACATAACTAGGAATTTACCATTGACTATTAAAAACTCTTGAACACTAAGTGAATTGAATGCAGCCAATATACTATGAAATTAAGAAATCTATTTAAGAAAATGATCTTGTTCCATGAATATAAAGCTCAAAATAAATGTTTTGTTTCAGAAATGGTTAGCAGTAAGATCAGTTGCTGTGGGACTGTCATTAAGCTCAGCTTTTAACATTTAGCTAATAATCCTCACAACATCTTTATCTACAAACTGGTAATTTCTTTAGTAACTAGACTCACCATATATTGGTAAAGGCTCCCAGTCATCCAGCATATGACAATTTCCTAAGCTTTATACTGCAAAAATGGAAATCTAAGTAAGTCAATTTTTCATCAAATAAGTGCATTTTTGGTTTCATTGGTAAAATAATCACTCTTTTGGCCTATTTACCCTAAATTTGTATAGGTAAATCAGATGATCTGATTTACCTATACAAATTTAGGGTAAATAGGTTTATTTTAAGACATTTTTACTCATTTTTTGAATAGATTGTTTTTGCGATGTAAAAAGAAAATGGACCCAAATAATGATATTTGAAAATGTCTCCCTCTTTGTCCAAAAGGCTTCCTTAGTTTGGAGCTAATGAGGGAAAAGATTCAGGCTTCAAGGTGTTTAAAAATAGCCATTCTGCACATTTGAATTCACAAGCTAGAAATGCAGGAATTAGTTAAATAAATGACCCAATTTAAAGGTAATGTTGTTAAAATGTAGTGATAGTGATGTTGAACTCTGTGACACAGTGAAATTAATAGTTAACCTAAAATGATTAAACTTTAATGGTGGCTTTCTTGTGATTTAAAGAAAATTTTAGTTTATTTTATTGTGGCATTTAACTAGCCACACTTGACTTTTCTTGGTTAGTTCTTGGAAAAGTCTGGTTTAGTTGAGACGGGTAAATGGGAAACTGAGGCAAACTTTCTTGATAACAAATGGGACCCCAAAAGAAAAGTCGGGGTAACTCTGCCCTAAACAATCAGACGTTGTTCTTTGCAACCTTAGACTTGAACATTGAGAAATGTTAAAAAGCCCTGCATTCAGAGCCGATTCAGATCTCCATGGGGCCCTAGGAAAAAATATGCCAAGGGGCCCCCCTAACTAAAATCAAGTCGTCCAGCAGAGAGGTGCTTTGCAAACCACTGTTAAGTCATGATGGAAATGGAGAAATAGAGTATTGATAAAATAAACGGTTGTCAGTCTACACATT
>JAUZNJ010102979.1:0-16905 GCA_034780135.1 Jordanella pulchra | reverse complement strand
CAGGGGCCGTACTCGTCCCCCCCCCCCCCCCCCAGGGCCTGTTTCTCACCAAGCCAATATGGTAATGAGTGTTATTGTACCAACACCGGTGATGGATTCTTGACCCTCAGCCGGGGAGGATTACAGGGCCTGTTTCTAAGTATGACCGTGGAGCAACACGCTGGAAGGAGCCGTGGGGTCAAGCCTTTAGCATTTATTATCTGCCTGCGCCAGAAAACACAACTCTTTTAGACATCCTAAACATAGCTCGCCGGACACATGGGCTGACAACTTCACTTAGGAACAGCAAATCAAACAGGCTTGTTAATGCAGCTGCTGAAAACAGTCCCATTAGAGGCAGTCACTCCTACTATTTGTTTTTTCTTATCACTTGTGCTAGCCTTTTTATGGTCTCTCCCTGTTGGGTATGGAATCCAAACTGATATAGAAATAAAAGAAATATGTTCACTCGAAACATTTAACCAAGACATTTCTCTTCCACTCACGGCTTAGGATGGATATCGCAGTGAATAAAAGTGGAAAAGAAGAACAGAGGCGTAATAGATTTTTCGGTTTCATATTTCTCTGAGAGGCCGCTGCTACGTCGGGCTCCATCAAGCTTGTTTGAATCATTATGTATTCTCATTACAGCTTCAGCAGAAGTTTCCCATCTGGAGAAGCAATGTCCCTGTTTACAGTCCTCTCTTCTTCCCATTTCAAACCCCATAGACATCCTCTGAGACCTAAATGAGCTTGAAGACAAAAAGCACTGTGTAATGTTACACAATGCTGCACAGAAATTAGCTTTTTTCCCTCATTATGTTCCCCCGCTTTATGGGAAATAAAAAACAAAAGACGACATATGTAATTACCGCATGAGTAAAGCGTAAACATGAGGCTGCGCTTTCGGCAGAGGGCTAATTGTAAGTTTCCCCCCTTCTCCTTCAGTGCATGAGTTATGCGATAGCTCACGGTGAGACCCCAGAATATGCATATGCGCTAGCATGCAAGCACACACCCACACAGATGCTCACATGCTGTGTGTGTGCTCAGGGCGATTTTACTTTAAGTCTATCAAAAAAAGAGGAGGAGATGCTCCTCAGTGTTGTTAACTCGCTTTATTGCTTTTACTGTGCCGTGAAAAAGCATTTCTCCCCTTACACATTTTAAACAAATCATCAAACAAATGTCAACAGCAGAGATAAACAGAGCAAATACATAAATGAGTTTTCAGACGGTTATTTAAAGAGCTCAGGAAACGACTCATCCAGGAGGTTAGGAAAGAGGAAACAAGAGAATAGGAAATAAATGGCATCGATGTGGGTTAGCAACACTGCTAACCAGAAACAACATGGAGGCCTTCATTTGGCAACCTTGAGATTAATCAGACTCTGGTTATGCTGTAATACACAGAAAATCTTAAAAAGGAAATTGACAAGTCCTCCCAGTGAATGGTTGTAAAAAACAAAGGTTAATGTTTCAGAATGATCTAGTTCAAGACTTGAATCTTACTGACTGAAAGCATCACCTTAAATGTCCCGTTCACCTTGAAAGTCCCAATATGGCTGCCTTAATGCTATCCTATAAGGATGTGTCTCGTGCCACAGAACTATTAGATAAGTATGAACACGGATAGTTTGTGGTTTTTAATTTCCTTTGCAGGAACGATCCTCCAAGGACATTCTGGGACCTGCTGGGGCTCCTCCGTAAAAAAAAAACTGTTTTGACCCACTGATAGTCACAGTCCAGCATACAGGAGACACATGTTTCGGTAGGTAAGTGTTGACATGCTTAAAATTTTAATCCCAAGTAAACTACAACTTGCTCAGCTGGTGGGGTTTACTCCAAGAAGACGCAATACTGAGCTCCACTATCATAGAAAAACTTTCATTCAGACTGGGAACCCCTCGTCTTCATCTGAAAAAATAAAAATAAAATAAATAAAAGAGTTACAAAGTCTGGCTGGGGCCGGGGAAGATGATTCTAGCCTTTAAAAATGGGCACTGTCTTTCTAATATATTGTTAGCATGTTTTAAAAGCAGAGTTGAAAAGCTAACAGGTTAGCTATTAGCTACAGCATGATAACATTGTTGAACCAGTTGTTAATGTTTTTTGGGTGATTTTTATCATTTTGATGACCTTATCTGCATTTTACTTTTAATTGCTAAAATATGATTATATACTCCTCTAAAACGAGTTCCCTCATGTCTGTTAGCCGTTAGCTTCTTTGTCAACACAACCTTTAGCTCATTTACTGAGTCACTGTGTTTGCTTCGTAGTCAGAACATTATTTTCTGCTTTCTTATACTTATTAATGGTACTTTTATGGCTGTTTTGATTATAATTTTGAACTTTGAAGAAAAATAAGCTAATAATATTTGATGTTTCTGATTTGTAGCAGGTATATCAATCTTAAAAATATATAATTATACAGATATAACTGACTGTAATGTGCCTGTAGATAACATGTTGTTAATTGGCAAAACATAAATACAGTGAATTGTATATAAAAAAAAACTGCTATTAAGTTTCTTGAGCAATTATTTTTTCAGACATGACCAGATTATTTTGAGTGACATGTTTTCCTAATAGCTTTTATTATTTGAAAGCTGCATTTTATATTTTACAATGTAAACTTTGACTAGTATCAAAATTTAAACAAAGATTTAACACATAAAGTACAACAAAAAGATACCCAAGATATAAATAAGGGATTTAAAAAAACTTTTTAACTACGTGGCTAAAGTCAAAAGAGGTGAAGCTTTATGCTCTAGCATGTGAGAGCTATATAGCTGTGTGCTTTGCACTTTGTTCTAATAAAAAAGATTATGCTTTTATTTTAACAGATCAGACTTGCCACTCACAGCCTTAAAGCCTCCTTCAGCAGTTAAAACCATAACAGTGCAACCATGGATGGCATCCCGGCCTTGGACTTCACTCAGATCATTCCACACATTACTCCCTTCAGCTCTCCTTTTGATGTGTCGGTCAGAGGCATAACTAGCCACTGTTCCACACGGTTTTTTCATTTTTTCTTTTTTTTTATTGCCCACTCTACAGAGTCAATGTACATGTACAGCATGTATGTGTGTTTGTGAGTGAGAGCCTCTGCTTTTCAAAGGCAGCTAAGGGGCTGCGCTACTTAAAGCCTATTAAACCTGCAGCTCCGTTCTTTGCAGCCGGCAGAGGCAGAGCTACATGCTGAGGCAGACAAAACGGCGAAGGGATACCTTTGAACTGGAATCATGTGGGAGCTCACATTTTCACAAGTGCTGCAGAACTGAAAACAATGTTTTGGCGAGTCCCTAGGTACATGTTTTATTTTTTTTTCCTTTTTTCTGCTAAGGGCCAGCCAACAGAGAATCTGTTAGGACTTTGCCCTGATGGTGTGATATTACAAGCCCACAGTACATAATCCAACATAGTGTGAGTTATTAAAATATGACCATAGCAGCTCCCCAAGGCTATATAAGTTGCACATAAAGTGTCTCTCTCTTACACATTCACAGACACACACTATGGTCTGCATTCCTGAGGCACAAATGCACGCTGTCTGTCTATTCAGATATATATTCGGCATACTCACACTGCTTTAGCCGAAGCATAATCTTGAAATAGTAACCCTTCATTTTTTTATTTTAATTTTTGTCAAATTACAGAAAATAAATTGAATTAACTGTATTTGGAACAATTGAAGTTATATATATGTATATATAATAGATTGATGAAAATGATGAAAAACTTTGTTATCTTCAGGAGACTGTTAAAAAAAACAATATCTTTAGTGTCTTCAGTCAAAGGCTTCACCAGATACGGTGTAAGATGCTACGGGATATTCTTCCTGCCTAAACCTATAAACATCTGCAAGAAAATTAAAGAAAAGACATCCTTTGAGTTACAAAAACAATGAATTTCCCTTTCAGATCAATAAAGTATCTGGTTGCAATTTATTTGAACTGTATTTACTCCGATACCCCTAAAAAAAGGCCATGACACCATAACTGTTTTTTAACATTGTAAAGTAAATGTAAATAAACCTATGAATAACTTTGGGGTCCAGTGTAAACACAGGACAATCCTGTAAGATAACCTGATTAAAAAGCTTGAGAGAGGCAGAGGTTGGACCCTCCCCCAGGATCATCAAAGCATATCGATTCACTTGAAGCCCAGACCAAAATCTGACAGGAAAATCTCTCCAAGACCCGAAATGAAATGCTTACAGATACTTTCAGGGACTTTCAACTGAAATTGAAATTAAACCGTAAAAGAAAATGGCTATAATTACAGATAGATTGCTTCTGCTTTGTTTTGCATTAGCCTATCATACAGAAAACAACTACGTTATAATGTAGTGTGTGGTTGTCAAAGAGTGAAAACATTTAAGTGGCATGAAGGCATCCTGAAGGGGAATGAATGAATTCTGACTTTAATTTTCAACTTTAATAAAGTTTTATACCATCATTACAAATCTCCATGCAGTCATTTGCCGTTAAAGTTAAATCTTAAAAAAAAGGATCACCCCTGCAGGGTGGTCTGTGCACTGCTGAATTCATCCCCAAACCTCATTTTAAATGAAAAAAGGAATTGATTTGACTGCGAGTCCTGCAGTAATGATGGATATGCCCATATTGGACTCATTTATAGACTGGGAGAGGAACACTATTGTTAGACCATAATTCAGACAACCTGCTTCTTTCAACTATCGCAGATGAGGCTCCCAGGAGAGCACTGCTTCAGTTCAGTCGTCTACATAAAGTGTGTGATGGCACGCTCACACACACACACACACACACACACACACACGCTAAGGGCTCATGCAGACATGCAGTTTTGGTCCTCATGCGATCCCCAAGGGATGCAGTGTAGGAGATTTATGTTCTCTGTCGTCCGCGCGCCGTTCTCCGGGCTGCCTCGCCGCTCATTAGGGGCTCCCGCACGGTCATACGTGTTACTCTAACAAGCTGAATGGAGTCTTCCCTCTAAAGCCTGAAGGATTCATGAGCCAGAGTGTTTCCCCTCACTGTGAGAACCCAAAGGAGACGTCACAAAGTATAAAGAATCGCAGGGGTAACTTATCTTCATCCAAGCAGGAGGAGGACTGTGAAGGTGTTTGGCCATCCATCATGGTTAGCTACGTTTATTAGGCCTCGGCTTAATGATCTTCCTGCACAAGTGCTTTAAAATTAAAATGTTTGGTTTGCTCACTCGGTGAGCATGTGTAAATGTGCAAAAGGGAGGAAACATGGCGAGTTATCGCTGCTGCAAGGGCAACCGAAGCGGGACAGTCTGCTAATCTCCATAGTTAGCTGATATGGAGTGAGTGTCGTTCTCTGCTGGAGCAAATATGAGAAGCAAATGAAGACACGGAAGGGTTGTTCGGGAGCTGCTCTGCTTACCGGGTTTATCAGCATTCTTTCTAATCCGCTTGATAATGAACCCCGGAGTTTATTTTGCTACTCACACCTGACTGATTAAAGCATGGCGCTCACAGGAGAGGCACTGACACATCTTTCTATTTGATCAGTGCCTGTCTTAGCAGCGAAGTCCAATCGGAAAAAGGCCCTTTACTTTGTTAAAATATTCTTATTCTAATTTCTTGTGAAAGCTCAGGCAATAAGTGGTAATATCTCTGCCTATGAAGCTCATTTAGTCGGAGTCTGTGCTGCCGCCTTGGGATTTAATCAAAAATCCTCCAGCAGTTCACAAGAGATGCGATCAGGCTCTCCATTCCCGTGGAATACATTCTAATGATCTCTGTAATGAAGACATATTGCACGTTCTCTGGACCGGCCATCGAAGCTTTAATCAGAAAAATAAATGAGCTAACAACAGCTAATAACCTCCCACTGGACCGCTTCATTTTGAGAGCGACAAAGTTGCACGCAGGTGAATGAAACGCTACATTATTTATTTACAGCCCCTTTAAGTGCAGCGGGATGCACCGATAGGGTGGCCCCTGCACACTTAAAAAACAGCATATTTCAAAGACGGATGTCATGAAGCAGCAAATAAAACGTCTGCAGTCAAATTTAAACAGACCAGTAAAGTGTAGGCGGGAGAAATGCATTGAGTGTTGACTGCTCCTGCAGTAATGCGGTGATTCCAGAGTGATGGAGGATGCCATTAACAGTCCCATTAATGAGCCAATTCAGTGTCTTCGTAATCAAATGAATCCGCTCAGTCTAACTCAGCTAAACAAACAGTGGGAACTGAAAGTTGCAGTGAGAGCAGTGCCTTCCTCCCTGAGCCGTTTCTGATTAATCACTGAAGTTTTTGCACACTAGGTCATTCACCTCGGCCTGCTTTGGCAGCAGCAAGTGCCTTGATGGCTCTTAGGAAATGGTATTTATCATCTCACCAAGTACAGGCTTTTTAAATGGGGGACAGGTCAATTCATTGTACCTTCTAAAACTGTTTGAGTTGGCTCATTCTACAGGTTTTTAAAAAGATATTTAGCGATCTGGAGAGGGTTTCACTTTTCAGACTTGAAATCCAAAGAAAACCTTCTCACGTCCAGTGATAGGGAGACCTCGAGCGCTGCCACTGGAAATGAATTAGTAGTTTCCAGGGAGGAAATCAGAAAGGAGCATTCTGCGAATTAGACAAACCCCAAAGCCCGGCTTGATGCTGCTACTCCCTGGCTGTGATATGGCCTCCTTCCATGTTTCATGAGGAGCCAAGGCAAATTCTAGCTGATAGTTTTGGCCGAGCTCACTGCTGTTAACCTCGGCGATATCAGGGCTCAGGCCAATTATCCTTCTGCATGCAGCAACTAGTGCATCATCTATCACTACCATGCAAAGACAGGATGAAGGCAATTGACTGTGTGTGAGTCATTTCATTATGGAACAGTCATGTTGGTGGCTTCTTCCATCTTTCTTTTTTCTTTTCCTCTGCTGTGTCACTGTCAGATTTGTGTTCTTTTCCCCAACTGAGGAAGACAGAGAGGGGGAGGACTTTTATGTATGCGGTCTCAATCTAAGCTGCTCCGTCTGGGGGGGGAAACTGAGCCAATCTGGCGTCCCTGGCCCTTTCAGAGAGACAGTGCTGGGTTTAATTATCCCCAGCTGTGTCTCATCTCCCTCCCCAGCTGGGCACGGTGCCCCAGTGTCCTCTGCAAGTATGACACATTCGCAGAGGAGTCAAGGTGAGACACAGATACCGGTTTGCACACCAACACACACACCAGACTGCCATGCAGCCACACAGAGAGACCAACCATGCAGAGAGCTGTAGAAACAGACTAAATAACAAGAACACCTGTGCAGCTTAATTCAATCATCCTGCAAACACAGGGCTGTTTAGACCTTCTGATATTTGGATTTTGCAAATTAAATAGAGCAGATTATCTGTATGAAATGCATGCAAAGTTCAGTTACATAGTTTTTGATTATTTAGAGAAAAATACATGGAATAAACCAAAATTCTCCTATTATATGCTCATTTCATCCTGGCAGTATAAGCATGCACAATTAAGGGCTGGCAGAGCTTATAGCGTGACTAGGCCATTTAATTTGATCACAGGAGGAGAATATTTACCCATGGACTCGAATGGTGTTTAATTAGTGCAATGATGATTGGTGAATTAAAACCTTTCACAGCTTTATGAGCTTTATATCTACTCAATGCTTCTAGCTTTATTTTCTTGATTTTTTGGCCATTTTATCTCTTCGAACACACCAGAACCCTGAAATCCTGGCTTAGCCTTCACACTTTGATCCTAACCCTTGAACTTTGCTGCGTTATTCAAGTCCTATATGAATAATTAAAATAAGTAGCAGGAGAGAAGTTTCAGCAACCAAAATAATTTTAATGGTTTATAATTAATATTTAGCTCTATTTATCCTCCCATCAACTCTGGCCAGCTTTAATTCCTGCTCAACAGAAGATTGAGCCATGATTCTGCAACCTCCATGTTTCCGAGTGGTTACAGATATTTTTATTTGGTTGTTGCTCTTTTCTTTTTATCCAACCCTAATCAGACTGGATTAGGAGCAGCTAAAAAAAAAATCAACATTTAAACCTTTCCATGGATTCTCACCTAAATTAGGGTCTGAACTTTGACTCCTCTGTGAATGCGTCATACTTGCAGACTTTTCTAACATGTGAGTCTGTATTAACGCTGCTAGAAATCCCAAAGGCCGTGTTAAAGGCTGAAACCTTTTTCAGCCTTTACGGTGTGTCCTGTTTTTAGCTGAATCTACTCTGACCAGAGTCCTTCACTCTGCTGAAGAAAAGCATCCCCGCAGCATAATGCAGCCCACCCTATGGTTTACTATAGAGATAGTATCTTTAGGGGGAAGATAATTTGTTTTACATCTTGGTTAGTTACCCTTTTTCAACATATGTTCATACCTGTGTCATGAATATCTGACAGGCCTCCTCTCAGTTGTTCCTTTTGATTAATGACATGCTTGGCTTTCTTGACATTTAAAGGGATAATAAGTAATAATGCCACCTAGCATTTCAAATTAGAACAAAACAGAAAAAAACATCTCCTCCCTCTCCTCTTCAGGGAGTCTTGTGCAGGTTGCCAAGTCAAGAGAGAAGAGCTAATTCAAGATGGTAACTAAAGACCATTCAGCCACAGTAAGTTGTTTTGCAAATACTTCTGAAAGATGCCAAGGGTTCTTAAGTTTTGTCGAGACTGTTTCAGGTTCACTTCTCAACTATGTTTTCAGGCTACTGCTATTTTGCCAACATGGGCAAAACACTGTATTTCAGTTCCATACCATAACTCCAGGGATCAATCGGAATATGTCAAATTGTAGATCCTACCTCCTGTTTCTAGGGTCCAGTAGTAAGAACTCTATTGATGGTAGAAAAGGAGCTATAGCCTAACTTCAGCCTAACCTATGTTATTATGTGATGGATACAGATATGAAGGAAAAACCCGAAACATATGAAGGTTTGTACACTACATGTGTCACACAGAGTACATGTCACAAAATGTATTTCTGTTAAACTCAAGGTGTCTTATCAGTCCTACAATGTGGAACAATTCCACATTCTCCAAAATTACTTTGAACTGAACAGCTCTGTATTGTCCTTCGTCAAATTATGGAAAATCTCCAATGTTCTGTTCTGTTCCGGTTTGTCTGCTCCCAGTTGGACCTCTTGGGCATGCTCTTTTCTGGCTCCAGGAGTTATTAACGGAGTTCATTAGCCTTAGGGCGAGCATACGCTGTACAAGTATTTTGCCCTTTTGGGGCTGATTCTCCAGTTGTGCGAGAATTTTTGGATCGGGCCAAATTTCAACCTCATTGTGCATCCTGTGTTGTGTAATATACAGGGGGTAACGAGAGGACATCAGCTCTTATGACAACGTCTCAATCAGTGTTCGTGTGCACATCTGTGCACTCCTTATGCTGTTGAAGCAAAGCCACAAGCACCTAAGAGCCAATTTTCCTCAACCTTGCATGTGAAAACAAGGGAAGTTCTTCTTCTTCTTCTCTGATGAAGACATATGATTGATGAGACTGACAAGTCCGACCAGTGCCATCTCTCAGCGCTGAGTCAGACGTGTGGTTTTCGGGCATACATATGAATCGTCAGATCACATTAGTGTAAGAACATACATTGTGAGCTATGAACTTTTAAACCCTGCAGTTTCGTTGTACAGTTTGAGGTATAGCTGAGTGCATACATTGGAAATATCGTACAGCATATGCCCGCCCTTATGAAGTTAGATATAGTAGGTGTTGCTTTTAGACTCACAGAGAGGTTTATTGAATGGAACAGACAAGTACAGGAGCAGGGGATCTGGAATCTGCCTCAACCTTCTCCAAAGCTTTAATCCAGTCCAGTGTTCTGGTCTTGATTATCTGTTTTTTAACAAACTTCTGAGGCTTTTTCAGTACAACCTGTATCCATATCAAGATTTTATTAGCAACAGTCAATTTCTACTTATTATCTGTCTTCTAAAGCTACAGGTTGCATCAGATTTCTATGTAGGATACCAATGTAGGACATGTTTTTGGTAGAATGTGGTTGTGGCATAACAACAATAACAAAAAGTCAGCATGAACACATGTAATGGGAACAATCATAAAGTGTACATTACCTTTCCTTTAACTGTAGTCAGACTGTAATATAGCCATAGATTTAATGAGGAGTTTGAGCCTAGAGACCTTGAGATAATTTCTGGGTTTCCCTTGGTTATATTTTCCCAGACCTTTCTCATTCGGTTGCCACATTCATCCATTCCTTTGTTTTGGAGTCTCTTTCTCCCTTTTTCTGTGTGTGGAATTTAACTAAACCCAATCAGGTGATTGACTGAGCCAGTGCAGCACATTCCACCTCCTCCAGCTCTTTGGTGTAGAGTTAAAACCTCTGTCCTGCTTAAAGATTATGTGTAACTTCTAATACATTTGGTTTAAAGGCGCCTTGGAGAAAGCAATAGGAAATGCATCAATAAACACCTCTTCCTTTCCCAATAATGCCTCTTTAATGGTTCATGTCTAAACCATTAAAGAGGCCAACTTTGATTATAGCTGTGTTTTCTTTGCTCTCTAAGCTGAACTACACTGACAAGCAACATGTTTTTCAGCAGTTGATTTTTCTGTTGTTGAGGCCAGGCTGGAATCTTATCAGGTCTAAGCTTTTCCTCGATTGTTGATGTGGAAATACCTACACCTACAACCTAAAGAACATTATTGAACTGATGAGCTGCCAGAAAGGGTTTTTAGTCCTGATCCTTAGTGTCACCTACAAAACTCCTGCACTCTGGTACCCAGGAACAAAGTGCAAATTCTGTAAATGAAAAATATATATATTTGTGTATATAATATTTTTCTAATAGCTCACATACATTTAATCTTATTTGGACTACATTGTAGAGCAGTGATATTTATGGCCTTTAACAGCAACTATTGAAGGACAATGTCTTCTTTTATTTGATTGTAATGTTATATGTTGCCTTTGTGCCATTTTGAATAGAATAGAATAGAATAAAATAATTCTTTATAGTCCTACATTATTGAAATTCAGGTGTTTCCACACCAAATTAAGGAAAGATTTACAACATAAAAAATTACTGTAGAGTTATCAAAAATAGAATAGCCTCATTAAATAAGATGCGCAATTGAACAGGATGATTTTAAGTTATGGTATGGAAGAAATATGGTCTCATTAGAATTAAACTTCTTATTTTTTTAACAATGAATATATATCTCCAGATTCTTTAGATACTGAGTTTCCAAAGTTTTATATTTATCCTGTTAATTATGTTTGTGAGTTGTTGTTTTTTTACATCAAATACAGTAGCTCACCTTGTGTACAGACAGATTCCTGAAGGGGAATTTTTGTTGGTGAATTTTCAGAGGAGCATTTTTGCAGGATAATTTTTGCTGGCCAAATCTCTGCTGTCGAATTTAAATTAACAGCTGCTGGGAGGAAAGATCTGTGATAACACTCCTTTGTGCACCTAGGGTAAAGAAGTCTTTCATTGAAGAGGCTTTCAATTATTGCAACAGCTTTATACATGGGATTAAATAAAGATGGCAATACTGTTAGTATATATTAATAATATATTGCTTTTAACTTTCTAAATCTGAGACTGCAGCTGCAGCTTGTGAGCATGTTTTGACTGTAGAACTGCCCTAATTCTCTGTGGCATAGATTTGTCAGAGACCTTGACCCAAATGGACTCAAGAGTTGTCGCCGATCTGCCAGTTGCACAAGAGTCTCCCTTTCAACCAAATACCAAAGGGGCTCTATTGCACTAATTATTGGTGAATGTGGAGGCCTTTGAAGTAAATTAAATTCATTGTGTCCATAAAATGGTTGGAGCTCCAAGACATGATCAGTAATTCTTCTTAAACCCGACATCTAAAAATAGATGCAATGTCATCATGTCAGCGTGTTCAACAACAATAATTGGGAAGGCCGTTACTTCAGAACCATGCTAAAAAGGTCCTGGTACTGAGTACTGACCCAAAATGTTCCAAGAAAATTCTCCCTTAAGCCGTGAGAGCATCTCCGCCAGCCTGAAGCATTATTACAAGGCTGGATGGATGTTGTTGTTGATGGCAAATGTTCTACACTTATGAACACTACTTGCATTCTTGCGCTGAACCACATTAATCATCCCCACTTTGGTTTGAGTGGAGACATATTTGTTGAGATAACAAAGCACCGCCACTCCATGCTGCTTCCAGAAAAGGACAAACGCTTGTGAAAGCAATCCCTGCGTGATGCTTTAGCGTAACCACTGCTCCGTCAGTTTTGATTGAATCCCAGTTTGACTGAGTTTGACTGGATCCATTTGTGTAGCCGTCCTTGGCCTTGGCTTAAGGTTTGGGGTCGAGGATGGAGAGCGTGCTGCAGAGTTATCACACTGAGAGACTGTTAGGGTCATTACAAGCCTGCGCTTCAATATTTCCACTTCTTTTTTTTTTTTGATGAGAGCCAAATGTTGCGCCGGAATCCTCGTGTCTTCTCTGTCTTTGTTCCCGTCTCTCACCATCCTGTCCGGGGCCGTGCCAGCACAGCTGTGAGCGGCAGCGTGTAATAAAAGTCTAATGCAAGCAGCTGCTGGGGGTTTAAACTGTAATGAGATGGTGTGTGAGATTACCACACTTCGCTAGTCGCTGAGAGAAAGCTTGGCACCCCAACAACCCCCCCTCCCCGTGGTACAATTACACTTTAGATATGTCTAATAGAATATACACACAACGCCTGTAAGCAAGCAGCATAATGAGCTTTAACTTTGCATCTTCCTTTTTCTTTTCCCTCCCACTGCTGCATGGAGAGCATCCACCTAAAGGGGGCTGCTGTAAACTGCGAGTGGGGCTGATGTGGAAAACAGAGACAGAGTTTCCGAAATCAAAGGCACGCCTCGTCAGAAAATTCCCACAGAGGGGGACCATTTTTCATCGAGGTTGATAGCTGGAAACACGGTGTGCCTGCTTGCATCATCTCAACAAATAATTCAGGACCTGGAGTCATGAATAGTTGAAAGGCACTGTGTCAACTTCATTAGTCATCAGGGGAGTTTGTAGTAGCGAATGTATGCGTAGCCTACATGGTGCCCATACATTCAATAGCTGCATCACAATAGGAAGGAGTCTTGCTATGGCGTTGCTGTGGAGCTTTTGTCATGTGCCACTTTATCATGCAAAATCTTTCTCCCTGTTTAGCTTTGCTCCATCTCTCATTGTCTTGCATACCTTCCATTGTCATCCCTGCTGTCTGCTGTCCTCCCTCCACTCCTCCTGTTATAGGAGCTCCATCGTAGGCATGATGGGATGAATGTAGCAACAAAAAAGTCCTTGTTAAGATTTTGACACCTTTTCTGAGGTTTAATGAAAGTTCAGAGTTTTCGGTGTGAGGCGTCTGTACCTGTCTCAGAATCACTGGGATAATGGGCCCAAAGGTGTCATCACCTCATCAAGGCAGAGGAGGAGCTACTTTTAATGCATGCCGCTCTCCATTACTTCATGCACAAGGCTAAACTCCTGATTCGCTGCTTAGCAAGGGCTGAATATGGTGAATGTGACCCCGGGGAGTAGAGCAGAGGAATTTCAATGCACCACTGGGTCAGTATTATTCCACACCTGAATGCAGAGCCTTCCAGACAATTAGTGGAGAATTATAGAAAGGGAGCCTCTGGGTGTTTTCACAGTTTCTGTCTCTTCTCTGCTTTAGCCCTGGCCTTGCCAGCCAGCAGGGATATTTCAGATTTCCTCACTACAGGAAGGTGGGTGGGTGGGGGGGCGGTCGCCTGCTGGAAAGAAAATAGATCTTCTCAGAGAACTTCAAAGGAGCGAGTTCAATTTCGACAGGTATTTCAAAGGTGTCAAGTGAGGTGGCGGCAGTCATTCAATATCTAAGTGTTTCGCTGTCAGGGAGATTTCTGCCTCAGCACATTTATTTTCAAGCCGTTCCTATTAGTACCTCATCAGATGCTGACTCTGAGGGTTTTTCTATTTTGAGATGCTTTGCTGTAGCTATGCAGAAAATGTTGGTGAAATTAAAGGTGGAATCCTTTATACCTGATTTAACAACCAATCATCTCCTCCTACTGTAAGGATATGTGGTTTATGACTTAAATATATAATATCTACCTGATGAGTCCCTTACACTTATTATAGCTTCCTTATGTGTAATACTATGTAATATAATAAGAACCAAAATGATTGTAAGGAGTTTAATTCAAAGGTTTTCAACCATAAACACTTTTATTTCTGTATTATGTTTATTATTTGAAAACTGGACATTATTTATTCCTTAGAAAATTATTTTCATGAGTTAAAAAAATGTTATGAAATGCATGTAGAGAGGAAGGAAATATTGGTATGTAGCAGTAAAAGGTGAGATGAACACTTAAAATGAATGAAAAGCATAAAACAAAGAAGTAAATATGAGATATGTGGAAACAGTCGAACACACAATTTTAGGTAAGAACTACTAGGCTGTTTTATGTGAGATTTAAAAATGAAAGAAAACTCAGGTTTTCAGAAAATAGCATGGAAATAAAATTATTAGATGATTTAAAGAGGGTCTAAATCGTAGAAAAGCTAAACCAGTTCAGATGTTTATGTCTGATTATTATAGTGTTTTTTGCCCTGGATCTTTCAGTAGTTCAGTAAATTCCTCTTTTTTTAACCAAAGTACATTTTGTTTGAAAGTTTTATGCATGACTACGAGCCAGAGAACAAAATTATGTTTTGAATGAGATTAAAATACATTAAGCTGAAGAGCCTGTCTGACATGCAGGGGAAAAGCATTCCAGTGCTTTGGAGTTACTCCAGCAATGCTTGTCACCACAGTTACAGACCCGGGAGAGCGATATGAGCCATGAAGGTGCAGCTTCAGACGGTTACAACCAAGCTAAAGAAAGAACAGAATCCAAAAAAACTAACAATTTGGAGGGACGTAACAGCAGCATTCGGCTCCAGTTATGAGCACAAAATAAAACACATTTTAATAATCAGAATATAGATGTTAAAAGCCCTCAACTGTGTTTATAATGTGTTTATCTTTGGTCCATTTTCACTCTTTACTTGCGAAATAGACTTTTTCATAAGAGACATACAGATTTTTAATGCTAATAAATGTTTCCTTTTTGTTTAAAAGTGAGACTTTTGTCACATTTTTTTTCATTGTGTCATTTTTATCAAGTAAATGAAGTAAGAAAAAGCAGCACGTCTGGGATGAGTTAGACTCATGTCAAAATAATCTCCATCTGCCTTTGAAAAACCTAAAATGGTCGAACTCTTCCACAGAGGAACGACAGGACCCGAGTCTGTTCCTGTTCAAATTCAGACATATTATATCAACAAAGATGTCAAAGAATAATTTAAAAGCCAATAATATAAAACCTTATAACAACTCTATCATTTTTTGTTTTTATACTTTTTAAGCAACTCAACAAATCTACACATTTGATAAAGTATTTTTTAAGTACAAACTTGATTACATTTTAACTCATATCTTTCAGAGCAAAAGAAGAAGATTAAAGACAGATATATATATTTTTAAATGGTTTGGTCTGTCTGTAACTGATCATGCTCCATAGGGTTTGCACACAGCCTGTCAGAGCGCGGCTGCTCAGTATAACTACGTCTGCTACTTCCCACCGGCAGGGCTTCAATTTGTGGCACAAATCCAGAAACTTCTGCAGTGACTGATGGACAAAACACGGTGTTGAAATCCTCAAAAAAAGATAAAGACACAGAAGCTGCAGGCACCAGTGTCAAACCACTTGACAGCCAACCCCTGTCAGGTTTAGCTGTAGCTAAAGCAGAAACCTGAGGTGAGCTGCTGGCCACGTCAAAGAAGCCGCTTTGGATCAAAGTAAAAGGCCTTTCCATGGAGTAAAAGATGCAACATATAAAACTGACTGATTAAATACCAAAGTAGTCAAGCTTTAAAGGAAGAAGAACTTTAACATTGTTAAAAATTCCTTTAATTCATTCAAAATCTAATAGCTATAAAAACCAAAAATTCGATGCAGAAAATGCAAAACACTATCATTGTAAATGTGCTTTTTTTTTTACTTTAGCAGATTGACTAAATTCACAAATGACCTGATTATTTTCTCAAAGCGACGTGTTAAATCTGGAATCTTCTTTCATTTTAACACATAAAGAAGGACGTTTGTCTAAAAGTTAATTGAAATAAAGTGTGGATTTACTAACGGTCACATGACATCAGCAGCTGCAGTGAAAGAGGTCATTTCTAAAGGTGTTGTCTATTACAGAAATGATCTGTTTTAAAGATCTTAACTCAAAGGATCAAACCTTATCCTTTCCCAGTTCATGTCATGCATAAATTAAAAATTTCCTTTATTTCAAAGCAGTTATGGATGGTTATTACTCTTATATCCTTTTAGATACAACCTCAATATGCTAATATCTGCATCAGACTTCACCAAACATGATCTGATGCACACTGCAGGATCTTAACTAAATCTTTCTCTGAGATCCTGGCTTACCTGTGAATCCCTCCCCCGAGGGCTGAGCGCCCTGACAGCAATGGGTCGTCTTCGACCTCATATTTCATGCCCAAACTTTAAGGAGATCACTGAGGTATGCAGAGCAGATCACAAGTGGAAACTAAGACTTAAAAAGAGCTTCTGTGACCAAAACTGGTAAATACGCAGCAACACGATCAAGCAAATCAAATTAGGAAAAGCCTGTTCAAACAGAGTTTTTGATCCAGCTGCCATGTGTTTCATCCAGTGTGTTTTGTTTTTGGACTAGCTGACAAGATGAGATAATCTGCATTAAAACCTCAAATCAGACTCTACAAATGTTTTTCAAAATTGGGTGGGGATTTTTTTTCTCTATTTTGTTCACATTCATTTTAATGCTATATTTTTGGCTTTTTTAGATGACAACTGATCAAAGATCTATCTATCTATCTATCTATCTATCTATCTATCTATCTATCTATCTATCTATCTATCTATCTATCTATCTA
>JAUZNJ010102978.1:33040-47542 GCA_034780135.1 Jordanella pulchra | reverse complement strand
CTATCTATCTATCTATCTATCTATCTATCTATCTATCTATCTATCTATCTATCTATCTATCTATATATATATATATAAATAGTTTTTTTATGTAATTAAATGTATTTAAATCCCATTCATTTTCATTTTAGCATTGGTATGGAGAACAATTAACAGGAACGCCGTATATATTTTTATCCTCTATAATTCATTTTGATGTTCTTCCCCAGCTTGTAGTCTGTGCTCCTACAACCAGCAATTGGTTGCATCCAATAGGATTTGGTCCATATCCTAAATATTTTATTCCCATAGATTTTTTAATTTTTTTTTAGAGTTCACTCCAGTATTTGATTCCTCACTTAACACACTAGAAACAATCAGATAACACTCAGACAACACCGGACCCTCTCAATACCAATGCAACCTTTTAATCAATCCCTCCAGCTACGCTTTCAGACTATATCCGGATCACAGGTGCTGTAGCACACATGGGCATGCATTTTAATGCTAATAATCTCTTTGTATTTCCCAGGCTGAATGAATGCACTTGGCACCTGCTACATCCACAAAAAACAGCTCTCATGTAAAGCATTGAGTGAAGTATTTTTTGTTGCGCTTTAATTAAACATAAAAAAAACAAACATACCGTTTCTATAAACAATCACACATTATTCATCACAAACACTCTTAAGCATGGCTGCTAAGGGCTAGAATTGTTCATGGTTCATGCTCATGTGTCCTGCTTTCATACTTAGAATGTACTATTTCTAGCCTTGTTACCATTGTTAGAGCATTCATTTGTTTCAGTGGTCAGCTGATGTCTCAACCTTCACTAGGATTGGTCTGTGGGCGGCTGCGATGTGTAATCCTACCAATTGCTTAGACTTCATGCTGTGTCAGCAGCCTCGTAGCTTTTCAACATGTGAAGAAGGGAAGGAGTTGCTAACTGCAGGACACAGATCAATGTGAGGGATGTATAGTGCTTTAATAAAGTATTCACATCCCTTCAGTATTTATCACATTTTTGCAGCTTTAGCTTTATTTCAGTGCGAGTTTGCATCTAAAGGAAGAAAAATGCTTCATGGTTTTCTTGTTATTTTCCAAAAATCAATCATGGTCGCTGTATTCAGTAAAACTGACAGTTTTGGCTTCTCTTTGCAAAACAGCTGAAGTTCAGTCAGATGGGATAGAGGTTTGCTGGAAACATATCACTCGGTTGTTCTCACACATTGAGATCCTTAAATGCAATCTGTCTGTATGTAAGGCTGTATTTAAGTTAAGGGGAATCTCTGCAACACAGCCTTTAGCCGTTTTTTCTTCTGTAAATTCTCCACATTTAGATCCCTTTTCCCATGAAATTCAACATGCATTATTGTCCCTGATAAAGTAAATTATCCGCAAAGCATGATGATGCCACCACTGTGTTTCATGGCAGGAAATCCAACCATCAATCTGCGACTAAAGTGATTACTTAGGTTTCCCCATAACCAGGCTGGGATTCTCTGAGCCCTTTATAAAATAGCTGGATTTATACTGAGGTTAAATGAAATACTTTACAGATTGTTTTTTAAAAATGATTTACCAAATCAAATTGAAATGTTCCCTCTTTTTTACAGTAATATACTTCTTTCTGTTGATCTTTTACGTCTAATTGTGATGCAATTATTTAAGGTGGTAGTTGTAATGTGACAAAATATGAAGGGGTTCAAGCAGTGTAGATATATAATTAGATCTACTTATATAATTGTGGGACACATGATTTCATGTTTTCTTATTTTTTTAATGTGTGATTTAATTTTTTACCACCAAAGCAATGTACTTAAATAAAAGGTTGGATTTTTCTCTTTTTTTGCATTTGGGTTCTTTGTTGTTTAAAAGAAAAGGAGAATTTTTTTAAGTCCTCCACTACATGTTAAACAGGGGTGCCAATTATTGTGGAGGGCATTGTAGCCGTAGGTCAGTGGTATTCATAATGCTTTAATGTCCAGAAATAGGGTGGGTTACCCCAGGTGTCACAGTCATGAGCATCGTTCAGGCTCTATCATTGCTTAGCAGATGCTAATAGAGGAAACCTGAGACCCCTCTGGGCTTAATAGGCAGTTTCAGAACCTTCTTGGGTTTTTTTTAAAGCTGCGATTCCTAAAAGGACTCCATTTTCATTTTAGTCATTCTTCTGAGAAATTCCACTTTATCATGATCAATTTAATACAGGCTCCCATTTATTTCTCAGTATCTCTGGGAGGAAAAACATAAAAAGGGATTCATTTTTTTCATCCTTCATCATTATTGTATTTTCAAAAGGAAAGTACCAAGAGGGGGGAAAAAAACAACAACACATGGGTAAGCCTATTCAGCTAGAGCAAAGGGCTGCCATCTAAAAGAAAATGCTCTTGCTTCATGCAGTGGGATTAATTTGTCTTTGTGTTGAGATTTCTCTACATCTACCAGTCTGTGTGCATTATGGTCACAGCTGCAGCTTTCGTTAAGACTCCTGTGTAGGTGAACAAAGTGTCACTGACAGATGAAGATGAGGCTATTAATGAAGGTGACACGGGTTACTCATTCCATCTAAAGGTTTAACAGACACAAACTAATTTCTAAGGCTAAGACTTTAAAATGAATCTAGGACAGAGTTCATATTAAGTCTGGAAAAGTATGGAGTTTCTAGACTGTATAAAAAACAAATGTTTGAGTCGTCACTTCAAGCATTGATAAAGTTTCAACTAGGTATAAAACACTGCAGCTAAAACAGCTACTTTACTATTTTTAAATGCTGATCAGTCATAAAACATACATGGCCAATCTTCAAAGATTCCAAATATGGGGCTCTAAAGTGAATGTCGAATTATTATTATTATTTTGTTTTTGCATGTGCAATAAGTGGGCTTGCTATGGGTGATCTACAGATATTCTTGCATAAATATTAAGACATACAAACCAGTTTGGTCCCACCAATTAAAAATTAGCCGATTGCATGTTCTACAAGCAGTTAAGAGTGGTTGAAAAAGAAAGATGAAGTTCTAAGCCATGTAATTGTAGTTAATGATTATAAATATTCTTTAAAAACATAAGATTTATAATACTAAATAGTATTTATGGAGCACATTACATAGGTAGATTATGTCTAAATGCGCTGACCAAAAGTAAAGGATGGAATGATGAAAATAACTAAAGTTAAATATGTAAAAGAGATATACTGTATCATAAAGCATGAGAAAACATGCGCAAATATATAACGGGTAACATTGTTAAGTGCTTTTTTGAATAGAAGTAAAAGTGGATTTCACCTTCATAACCCATGTCTCCTTGTTGGCCCCTGTTTTTTTTTTTTGTTTTATTTAAACGTGCCACAATATTTCAATACAGTCATTTTTCAAAATTGCATTCTTATGTATAAAGATTGTCTGCTGTTCCCCTGAAAAGATTTTCTTTCTTTATTAACAAAATTCTACTATTTTTATTTGGTGAAGATTCAACGATGACTACATACCCCCAGAATATACCCCCATCCATCCTCTGACATTGTTACAATGCCGCCTTCGTGGCTATTATTAACGGCAGAGATTATTGTGTGTCAGTTTTGAACCTGACTTTCAGAAGTACTAAAAGAGACACAAAACCTGCAGCTTTAGTTAAGTTTCAGATTTGAAAAATCACTTTGCCCTTGGTAAACGTTTACGTTAGCATATCCCCCATGAGTTTATGTGGTTTGGTCATTAGAGTATGATCTGCATTTTGATGAGGCACACACGCAAAAAATGGCTTGTGCAGGCACTTTGCACTTTCTTAAAGATCTGCTTTGCTTGAACAAACATGTTTGCACCTCTTTAAGACACACAAAACTTCTGAAGATCAGCAGATTGGTTTTTACCTTATTAGTCTCAAATGTATCTGTCAACTATTCTCTTCATCATGGAGTTCCAATCTCATTTAGATAGGAATAAGAAAATGTATATTGTTTATAAATACTTTTATTTATTTTGAGAATCACATTATTGACTTATCCAGTCACCATGTGGTTTGGCTCTGCTGATTCTGAAGCTTTATTTAAGGAAACAAAACAAGTTGTAGAAAGAAGGTTAACAAATAACAGGATTTCTTTGCAGACGTGGTCCTTGATTCATTCATGGGATCCTTATCAAACGCTCTCAGCTATCATCAAAACAAATCTTGTGTTTCTCATTGAGTTGTTTTTTTGTTTTCCTTTTCATTTTCATAGCTTCCATTGAATCAACTCCTGCATTGTTATGTTGTGCGATACAGATTTTTTTTTCTGCAGTGATAGGTTAATGTAGGTTAATGTTGCCTTTTATTATTGCAGTTTTATTATAACCTACCTTTTGAACTCTTGTCTTAACATTTTCCCTCCCATATTTCCTTAACCTACAGTGTCTCTTTTATTATCCCAAAGAAACGTTATCCTTTTCATCTCCTCTGAGGCATATTAATCCAAGTATTACATTAGAGCATGTTGGCGATCCCCGCCCACTTTGTCGTTTAAGCATCATACTTGATAAATTGGAATATTGTTGAAAAGTTAATTAATTTCACTAGACGAAACACGAAATGAGGGCTTTGCCAAAGTTATGTTTAATACCTGCTGTAAAGTTGTTATTTCCAAAAGGTACTTCTGCTTTGACAAACAAGCTTTATCAGATTTCTTTTTTTTTAGGTCCTCTTAAAAGTTTTTTTGTTCTTTTTTTGTTTGCCACATTAGAACCACAATTTTGGTGTATCTTGCAATAAATAAAAAACCAAAAACAAAATAAGAGTATGAATGTAGCTGTGTTCAATGTCTGTGAATGTAATTTCGGCAACTAATTGCCTTCTGAGGTGAGTTAAGCGGTTCTGTAAATTGTTTTTACATTTGTTATCAGTCTAAATCCCTGGTTTAGATATACCTACACCTGGATTTAGATTAAATTATATTTAATCTAAGGACAGTGCCTTTCAATGGCTGCAGCATCCGGCATCTCTTCCCCCCCCCCCCATGTATGTTCTTTTATTGTGTCTCTTGCATGGGTTGTTCTGGGACAAATTTCGTCCCGCTCTTTACAATGAAGAATAAGGGCATTCTGATTCAAAAAGGTAACCTCAGAAGGCATTGGGAGGGCTTTTATAAATTCCATCATGAAGACTTTGAAAGATGTAAACAAATTTAAAGCAGGAGCATCCCTTCATTAAACATCTAACAGAGCATAGCCTATTCTATCACCCAAAAATGGAAAACATATGGGGAATCTTTATGGGTTTTTCCCACAGCAGTGCACCCATTTCATAATCTGAAGCCATCACTCAGGGAAAAAGAAGTTGGGTCCAGATAATGTGTCAAGAACAAGCTGCAAAACGTCTCAGTTCATGGCTGCAAGAACAAAATTTGTTTTTCTTGCAGTGATGAGAAAGAGTAGGAATCTGTTCAGTACAGAGTATTTTTTGGCCTTAACAGGATGTGCAGGAAGAGCACTAATCAGAAGAAGCTCATAGTAATTCCAGAGGAGGATCAGGAGGGAGGATCTGTTGACAGGACATTTGTTTGCTATTCCCTCCACAAATCTAGTATTTATGAAGAAAGGTATTGCGGAAAGAATTACATAATTTTTAATCAGGGACAGATGTGCTGCTCAGAGAGAGAAAGAGCTAAATGCTAAACCATACTGGAAAACAAACCTCATAAAGCCAGGGAAGACTTGAAACAAGGCAGGGCAGAGATGACCCTAAAAAATGGAAGGGTTTTCAACAAAACATACACTATTCGTGTATTGCAGTGACCCAGTCAAGCCGTAAGACTGGAGCATGTAATGTCCATGGAGACTTATTTATTGAAGGGGGAGTGGTGCTCTAGTGGTTAGAGCTTGAAGAACTGAGACTTCCCTGAATTGAATCCCTCAGATTGCCACATGGTGACCCTGGGTAGAACCACTAGCCCTAGAATGCTGCCACAGCACACACCAGCTACCTAGTCTCTAAGGGATGGGTTAAAGGCAGAGAACAAATTTCATTGGAATGTAGAAAGTTGCAGTGACATTTAAAAATGATCATATTATTAAAACTGTCAAAAATGTCAGTCTCAAGATGAGCAAAGCAGAAATACTGCAAAAGGCTCATACTCGTACTCTTCACTTCTATGTGACCAGGTTGAGGGGGCAGCAGTATCAGTAGAGATACCGAAACTTCTCTCTTCGCAGAGACCTCTTCCAGCTCCTCTGGGGAAAGCTTGAGGTATTCCAGGGCAAGCTGAGAAATACAATTATCTAGGCTTCCTTCAGTGGGACATACCTGAAACACCTTGCAAGGGAAGCGTTTAGGGGGCATTCGACAAAGATACCTCAGCTGACTCCCCTCAATGTGGAGGAGAAGCGGCTCTGCTCCTAACCTTTCCCAGATGGCTCCTCACCTTACCTGCAAAGGAAGCTCATTTTAGACTTTTGTATCCCTGATCTCACTCTTGTCATTATCCAGATTTAATGTCCATTGGTGGGGATAGAAATGTAGCTTGACCGCTAATGTAGTTTGACCAGTAATTCAAGATCTTTTCCTTTCGGCTCAGGTCTCTCTTCACCAAAACAGACCAGAGCAGCCTCCCCTCTGCACTACAGCAGCAGCCTCACCGATCCATCAATCGATCTCTCTCCCCATTCTGTCCTCACTTGTGAAAAGCCCCAAGATACTTAAACTCCTGAACTAGAAGCAGGAAGTCCCTTCTGACCTAAATTCAATTCAATTCAGTTGAAAAATACTTTATCTATCCTAAAGGTAAATTAAATGTTGTAGTAACTCGTATTTTTGTTTTCTCTTAATCAGTTGTTGTAGGTGTTGATGCCGTAGGCAGGAAGGATCTTCTGTACCGATCTGTCTTGCACCAAATTCGGAGAAACCTCTTACTGAAGACACTCTGTTGTTGTTTAAAAATCTTCTAAAGAGGAGGATCTCTGTTGTCCATAGTAATCATCAGTTTGTTAATATTTCTCCTTTTTGAAATAATCTCCAGAGGTTTCAGAGGACTTCCTAGAACAGAGCCGGCAATTTGCTCTGATGCTGTTACCCCAGCAGATGATGGTGGAAGAGATCACACTCTCTGCAACAGACTTATAGAACATATGCAGCATCTTTTTCAAACATCAAAGGACCCAAGCTTCCTTAGGAAGTACATTCTGATCTGTCTGTTCTTGTAGATGGCTTCACAGTTGCATCTCCATTCTAGTTTGCTGTCTAGGTGAACACTAAGGTATTTATACTCCTCTACCACTTCCACATCTTCTTCCATGATGTTAATGGGATTTAACTTCCCGCTTCTTCTGAAATCTACAATCATCTCCCTTGTTTTGTTGACATTCAGGGTCACGTGATTGTTTCCACAGCATGCCACAAAGCTGTTCACCAGCTCTCTGTACTCAGCATCTTGTCCATCTTTGATGCATCCAATGACTGCAGGGTCATACCACCTTTTTCCAGTCGAAAACCTTGGACTTAGACTTTGAGGAGCGCCTCCTAATCCTGGCTGCCTCTCACTTGGCTGAGAGCCTCCCCAGTGTATGCTCTAAGTCTTGGCATATGGAACCAGAAGAACTACGTCATCCACAAAAAGCTAAGACAACACACCATCCAGCCCTTGTCCTGCACCTTAAAATCTTGTCCAGAAAAGTTGTGGACCAGTGCCAGAGGGCTGCCTTGCTGGAGTCCAACATGTACCAGAAACCAGTTCAACTTTATGCTGGCAGTGCGGACCAGACTCCTGTTCCTTTTGTACTGTACAGCCAAAAGGCTTTAAGCTGTTATTGCAGTGACAGATGTGTCAAGAAGTATTTTAATTACACATGATTTCCTTTCACTTCACAATGATGCATCACTTTATGCTGATTGTTGAAACTAATTTTAAAGGGGTTTAATGCGACAAAATAAACTTAAAACCTCCCCAAAGCACCATAACACCATATTAGTCTCACCAACCCATATGTATGTTATATTCTATATTACTGGTTAATGTGCTCGAATTGAGTCATTTGTTTTGATGCTGCAAATAAAAAGCCTGATGCTCTGATACAATTTTATGTTCTTGGGCATGTGTTTTTTAATTGTAAACATTAAAATTCATATGCAAAATAAGCTTTTCACTATCCCAGCTAAATTTCTCATGAATTTTTCATAAAGCCTCATGAGGCTCAATAACCGTGGTTGGTTTCTGGTAATAACCTAAATTGGGGCAGCATTTTCAGTTAAATAAATGGCTTCTTGACTTAATATCAAGGATGTTTATGGCTGGATTTGTTTAATTAAATGAGGAATATCAAGGATTCTTATTCTTTTTTTTATTCATAAATCCAAAATCATAGGTTTCTGTTTTTCAGCTGCCTACCAGGCAGCACTCATGAAGTTTCCCCAGAGTGCAACAAGGAGACGTCTGTGGATTCAACATAATGCAGCTCTTGTGAGTCAAGCAGGCCAAGGAAAGCTCCGCTCCCCCTTTCTCAGTCTGGGGAAGCAATGGCCCCAACAGCAGCCCCCTCTGTTTTTTCACATGGGTGCCTCGACACGTCATCACCACTCGTTTATACACAAAAGAGACCAAGCCACCAGCGCAGACTGAACACTCATGCCTATTGATGCTGCAGCCAAGGCTGAAGTAGAGACACAAACAAGTCCTGAAGGAAGCTGTTTGCCCTGGCTATTGAGGGTTGTGATAAATCAGATTTCAGTTAAAATTCACCAAATGCACCAAATATCTTCCACACTAATTGACTCAGACAGTTGGAACAATGTGAAACCTTTTTAAACATTGAGGAGATTTTTTATAGACCTTGTCTAACTTGGATTTTCTCTGCTGAACTGAATGCCCAAAGATGCCTCAGATTTCAGCCAACAAAGAAAGACATTCTTATGGCTTAAGAGGAATTTGCAGTATCCTCTGAGACTCTTCTTGAAAGCAATGTCATTTCACACAATTCATGACTACTTAAAAATATGTGAAGTAGGCAAAGGTACAGATGTCCCTTCAATATGATTGCTGGCTCCATAATATTTTGAATAAATGCATATTTAAAATGGATGGATACCATTTTAAATACACTGACTAAAAATTCAACCTTAGACAAAGTTAAAAAGCACGACCATAGACCAAAGTCCCAGGAAACTTAAGCCTAAATGGATTTCTGTTTTTTTCTGTTTTCATAATTTACTAAAACTATACCCAAAACTTAAAGAAATGGTTCTGTACTGTTATATTGAGGACACGCTACCTGTTTCGAAGGTGTTCATTTTCATAACTAACTCGTTGCATTGTTTTTTGTGCTGTTCTAGGACCCAGCAGCTTCCTCCACTTTAGAGGCAGCGTCTGACCCTAAAGGAGAGAGTGTGGCCATGAACTACAAGCCCTCTCCACTGCAGGTTCAGATAGGTATTGTCACTCTCCCGGTCCCTCAAATCATCCGATGACATGACTTCCCATTTGATTTGATATAACAGGGTCATAAATAAGTAGCTGCAGTAAATGGGTGGCACTTAACAAACCCATGAGTTATGTGCTAAAGAATAGTAATGGAACAGCACGGCGTCCAGTTTTGCTTTACTGCACAAAGCGCAATCAGTGGAAGTGGAGGGAACATTAGAGCCAGGTGGTATTTGTTGGTTAATATCATTTAATCTTTTTTTGCAGAGGTTTAACATTATGTCTGAAATGAAAATGACGTGTATAAAGAATTGAGCAGCAAAGAAATGGGCTCATATGTACTTTTTCATTGCCTTGTTATAAGTGCAAGAAAAGGAGCTATGTCTCTAAAGCAGACCACGCCACACTAAGGTCAAAGAACCTGTACTGTTGTACTGGGGTTTGTGGCAAGCCTCAAATGGGACTTCCTATGGCTTTTATTAAACAAAGGTTTAATTCTTAACATTTCATTTCCAAAACAAACAGTTTTAATGTCAGCAGATCCTACCTGTCTGATCAGAGGATTTTTAAAATCTATCTTCTTCTTGCCTGACCTGTCAGTTTACATGGACGTTTTATCTTTGTAGATTTGGAAAATGGTAAAATGACCAGTGCTATATGATGTATTCAAAGTTGGGAACACTGTCTTACCACCAAACCCTGATTTTCTTAGTTTATCCCTGACCTGTCTGCTGTGGTTCTGGGTATTTGTGAAGATGTTTGTTCCCTAACAAACCTCTAACAATAGGAAAGCTGGATTTATGCTAAAATCAAATTAGCGACAGTATGACTATAATTTGTTGATGTATTTGAAGGTAAATAATAACACTTCCACATTGTGTCCCTTTCATTTTGGTCTTTCACAAAGAAATAAGCATAAAATACCTAGAATTTTTTGATTGTAATATAAGATCAAATAAAAAGGTCCCAAATATATGCGAGGCATTGTATTTATACCAATACATGCATAATACAATGTATGTTTAGTTTCACTGCTATATATTTGTGCTTTACCTGAACTTTAAAAACCCAACAGATTTAAATCAATAAAAGTATTATTGAATTAAATAACTTTAAATCAGTTAGATTAAACATCATGTAGCTGTAAGGCATTACCATAGTTTAATTGATGAGTTTATAATTACTTTGAAGGAGCCTCAATCTAACCCTCAAGTTACCTGTGAATTGTTACCAGCAATCCTTAAGCTCATACTCCACATTTAGATGGAAGGCTGTAACGTTTTTTTTTCACTGCAAACGATAAAATTGTTGAAAATGCGTCCAGCTGAGCAGATTTATTTACAGATAAATTCACATCCTTTGTTGCCCAGAGAAACAGAGAGACCTTGCCAGGAAGGCGTCTGTGAAGAACGGCACCGTGGGAAGTCCTGTCAATCAGCAACCCAAGAAGAACGCCAGGACAAGGTAGAAACTTCCTTTGGCTCATTGTTCTGCTCTAACTTTGACCAGTTTATTCATATGCTGAACAGTGGATACAAAATACTGCAACCAACTGAAATGCAAATCACAAACAACAGTGCATGCTGCTTTGTAGGGCATTAACTACTTCTAGTAAGCCGGAGACACCGTTAGATTTCCCTAATGTTACAACCAGTGCAATCAGGACCCTGCAAGGCTTCTTAGAAAAAGAAAAGCCATGTTTTGTGTGAATGATGAAGGAGTCAGAACCACCAAGCATAACCCCAGCACAGCCTGCAGGGTTGACAAGTGGCTAAATGTACTTAATCCTTCTCTCTTGTGGATTAGTGGGGAAATAAGAAATGCTGCCCAATGATGTGAACCCAGAACGTCTGACGCTGAATGATAATTTTGCACTTTCTGCAGCCTGAATGCTACCAATTAATCTTAGGAAAAGATAATCTCATACTCGGACCAACTAGAGCTGCTTTCTTTTAGTTCTGTAACAAAAAAGTTTATGTTTATGTGTTTTCTAATCTTAGCTTCTAATGCAGGACATGGCTCTGCTCTTTTCTAGGTTGGTGGTGCCAAACAAAGGTTACTCTTCTTTAGACCAGAGCCCGGATGAGAAGCCTCTGGTTGCGCTGGACACTGACAGGTAAACTCTCTACATTATTTCACACTGCTATAAAAATCCCTTTATAACGTATTGGTCGATACCTCAAAAGAGACACTAGTTAGTTTTTGCAGACTTTTCTCTTTTTTTGTGGTGCATTAATCCATGGAGCAACTTGACAGTGTGCTTAATACATGTGATCCTAAAAAAAGTGGGCTAGCCTATTCCCAGAGCATCAGTGTGAGGGTTTGGGTGGTTCCTCTCCTTCTGTATCATCAAGAAGTCCAATCACTCACAACTCCAACCACTTGTAAGCAACGGTTAACCAGAATTGGAAGATTGGTGATACTGGTGATAAACTGGTTGCAAAAAATCTATCTTACTGCCCCTAAGTTACTGACTCAAACTACCCCCTCGGGGTCTCAGTTAGAGGCTTTCAGTACCACGTCGATGTTTAAAGCTAAAGTCAGAGAAAGAGACTTTATTCCCCATGTTTTTAATTATGGCCGTGGGGGAAATAGAGCAAGAATGTAAAGAGATAAAAAGATGGGTGGTTTGTCTGTTTTATACTTTTTACCACAAAAAAATTTGATGTAGAAAATCTGGCTGCCTTTAGGAAATACCTGGTTATAGGTACGGATCTATGCTATGTTCCACAGCTGGAGTGCTACAGTCCAGTCTATCACAACAACCATCCTCCAACTTTTAGACAGATCCTTTTCCAACACAACTTAAGAAAATAAAAGGGGTGTTATGCAGAGTTGAAAGTTATCCGATTCAGGTGTGATGAAGCAAGAATGTTAGTGTTCTCATTTCATCACAATGGGTCATTTTCGCTGAAAGTTGTCAAATTAAGCCGCAATTTCTGTTCTTGGCTGAATGTTAACAAGCAGAACGCCTGCAGACCTGTTTATGTGAGGACCTCAAGTTAGTGCTATGAAAATGTGCTATTTTGACAGTTAGAGTAGTGCTTTTCCCGCCAATGAAACCCGGTCATTTTTTTTTCTTTTTTTCTAAACTACTATACGTCATTTTTTTTTTGGTAAATATCAGATAAATGTTTACAAAACGTACAGCCTTAGCTTGTAGGATGTATTCTGATGCAGTTTCCCCAGTACTAAGTTGTTTCCTACCAATATGGAAGCGCCATATCGGTAGGAAACAACTTAGTACTGGGGAACTACAATCCTCATGGCTTCCAGACAGACTAAAAGAAAATTAAATGATATGCTACAAATATTCCAGTTTGCAAATAAGTTTGCAAATAAACAATATATAAACAAAACTACAGTTGGGATTGACCTGTATAAAGAAAAGAAAGGCTGATGGGTTGGAACAGAAAAATTTGTCAGACAAACGGCCTCCGATGTCTCATGAAACAGGTCATTATTTCGTGAACAACACTTAGACACAATGACGGAGCTTTACACTCCGAAATTTAAGAACATGTATAATCGATGTTGTAACGGCTTTGTAAAAGATGTCAGGACTCTTGATGTGATTAAGAAGGTCTGTGGTAAATAATTACAATAACATACACATTCCCGTCCCTCATAGCTAGCAGATAAAGGTGACATTATCAACACTAACGACCGAGACTCGGTGCCGTTCACTTCCTGTTGGTCCTTCTTGTTTTCTGATAGGATACAGTGAAAACTGCTATTTTCTGAACCATTTGCATGGTTTTGGTAGTACTCTGCCTTTTTTAAGTGACTGTCTGCAACATACCGGTTATTGACAAAGAGAAACTCCATATGTGAAAATACATAGAAACTATGTCTTCGATAGAGAACAGATGTAACAGAGTTGTAAAAAATCTGAGCCTTTGATGGCCACTTCAAAAAACTGATTTTGTTCTCCCAAATAAAGTTTGCAACTATGATCCTGCTTAATGTTTTAAGCTCCAGCATTTATATACATGTTGTTCTTTCCTCATGATGCCATCTTTTTTATAGGGCTCCTCACTGTTACACTTAATGATCATTACAGACTAACTTTTCAGTTTTATCTGCATCAGACCGAGGACATCTTTCCAAAATTAAAAGCATTTGTTCCTGACTGCAACATTAAGCAAATCTAGCTTCATTTTTTTGTTTGTTGGAGTAATGGCTGTTCAGTGCATGTTGTTACTGAACAGCACCTTATCAGCTTTATACTATAACTTCAACATAACTTTGCATCGAAATGTGTTGATCTCTTGGACACATAAGTCCTCTACTTCCTGGTGTTTTTCGTAGCCGTTTGAAATAATGAACCTTCAGGCATCTGAAAGCTTCAACCAAGGATGCATCTGCAGTTTCAAGTTGCTTATATTATAAAACTGTGAGGTCAACAAGAAGCTTTTTCTGGGCTACCAACTGCAAAAGTAACCATGACAAAGTGATTAAAATATTATCAAGAGACATGCAGATGTGAGAAACATAAAATATTACTGCTGAATATTTATTTTTTAATTTAAACTCTCCTAAGGACACTATCTTTGTAGAAAAGGACTGTCATCCATATTTTCTTTAGTCTAACTCCAGGTGTTTGTTGTCTTTCAGTGACGATGACTTCGACATGTCCAGATACTCTTCATCAGGATACTCCTCAGCCGAGGTGAGATGTCTGAGGGACCAGGTATTTATACAAATATTATTTTGTTTCACAGCGCCTTCTGGCAAAACCACAACCATCGCCATGTGATCACCCTCTTTCTCCTCTGTCACACCAGGTCAATGTGCGTTCATTTACTCAACTGTCTCTACTTCTTCATGGTTGTCATCCCTTAAAATCATTAATTTTTTTCCTCACGTAGCACATATCCTGGTTTTAGCCTGTAGCTTCCACTCATCACAATGACAGTTTGACCCAGTGACTGTGCTTTTAGTCCACGTTATTTGCTTCGGTCATTTGGCTTAAAGAGGAAACAAAAGATCTATTGATTGAACATAGTTCCAGTGATCAAAAAGTGGTAGCTTAAAGTACGCTTGTTTCCTTTGCATGGGAAAAAAAAACTTCTTATGTCTCTTAAAAATGAGAAGATTCACCTTTTGCATAAATAAACAATGCTTAGTATGTACCTCAC
>JAUZNJ010102978.1:0-32940 GCA_034780135.1 Jordanella pulchra | reverse complement strand
AAAAAACTTCTTATGTCTCTTAAAAATGAGAAGATTCACCTTTTGCATAAATAAACAATGCTTAGTATGTACCTCACTTCAGTAGGGTAAAGTGAGAAACATACCTTTGCAATTTCAAGGGAGTTTTACTTGTTTCAACTCATCAGCAAAGTCTGAAAAGGCCGTAGAAAGTTCATCTGTGTTTAGTGTAATTTGGAACTGGAAAGTAAGTAGATTTTAGTTTTAAACTATTTGAGCAACACAAAAATGAGGTCGTTGGTATTAGTAAACAAAATTTGTGGAAAATCTTCTTTTTTTTTCTTTAAATTATTGTTTTTTGTTTTTTTTTATTTTGTGTTTATTTTCCCAGATTTTCTGGGTAGTACATTACGATATGCATGATGAGCTTATGTTCAGTCTGAAGGCAGCATATATTCACACTGCACAGAATGGACATTACTCACACTACTAAAGTGGTAAAAAAATACAAATGAAGAACAGCATTTAAAAAAAAATACACAAATATAACAACTAATCTCATCATAGTGATATTTACCTGCATCATGGCCATTGTGAGGTTTTCTATAGTCATAAAGTCCCGATCATTGTATATTTTTTTAGGGCTGCATGATATCAGAAAAGATTTTGATTAAGTTAAATGTTCTGTAAACACTCCCCATTTATATAAATGCAGTGGTCATATCTTTGCTTTTGCTTCTGTTTGATTCTGACATTGATGTATTTGCTGCTTGCTAAAATTTCTGTTTTAGGTTCAGCAGAGTAAGTAGTTAATTAAGTTATAAGATGAAGCATTTGATAAAACCAGCCTTAAGTTCTTCCGGCATGATTTTTATTTCTCTACCATTTCTTGCAGCAAATTAACCAGGACCTGAACATCCAGCTCCTGAAGGACGGGTACCGGCTTGATGAGATCCCAGACGATGAGGACCTGGATCTGATCCCCCCCAAAGCAGTCAACCCCACCTGCATGTGCTGTCAGGCTGCCTCCTCCACTGCCTGTCAGATCCAGTAGCTACCCCTGCTCCTCCTTCATCCCCAGATGTTCTTTTTGCCAGCTGCTGAACAGAATGGCATCGAGGAGGAAAAAAAAAAGAAAAAAAAGATCAACTTGAAAACAGGCAAAAGAGGAATAGAAACTGAATATGTGCAGCACCTGTGCATGTTCCTCCTATGGCAGGATCTGTGTGTCTTAAGTCTGCAGTGTTGGTTCAGCAGGGATGGATTCAACGTGTGGCAGAGACCTTACCTCGAAGAAAACAGCGCTACTTTTGCTTCTCCGTTTGAGTTGTAGCTCATGCTTAGGGAGTTTTTGTTTCGCATAAAACGATTGGTGCAACGTCGTCGAAGAGGAGAAATGACCAGAAGGGACGAGAACGAATCAGCCAAAAGACTTTTTGTCATCATTACTGTGTCAGTGGGCTTTCCAAGCACCCCACTTTGTCTCCTGGTGTATAATTTGCGATCCTTTACGATGGACTCTAGGACATTTGAAGTTTGAACAAGGCCATTTTATTTCCAATTCCCTGGTTTCTTTCAGCTGCTTTGCTTCGTCTTCCCTCTTGATACGAGCATCAGACTACAAAGTGAAAACGGTTCGAATTAAACACGACTTGTCACCCTCTCCACACTAAACGCCAATCTGTCTGTTATACTGAGATTGTCCTGATTATACTTGTTTTATGCTTAGTTATAAGAAGCTGAAAAAAATGCATGTTGCCTGTTAACACTGTGTCCAAATGACGGATGTGCAGATATTTATTTTTATCCTCCTGACCCACAGCCAACCCCCTATACTGAAGAAACATGTTGTATTTTGTCAAATTGAACATCAGTCATATTTAGGTTCATCCGATGCCATTTTAATACATGTACAGGGAAAAAAATAGTACTGAGCTGCTGAGTCACTGTACGTTGTGTAGTTATCCATGAAACATCGACGGTTATATTGTAGAACATGTGAATGAAGGGAAACTTAAGGTAAAGCTTAGAAATGTCTTTTAGTTTTGATACTAGGAATGTGCTTTAAATGATGCCAAATGGTTTTAATTAATGCCCCTGATAAAGATGTGCAAAAAAAAAAACAAAAATAGATTCTAAGACGTTGATTATCAAAAAAAAAAATCCTGGAATCAAATTTTGGGACCTGGATCAATGAGGGCAGTTTAAAAAGACAGCTTTCCTTTACAAGCATGCTGTTGAAAGGTGGAGGACCTGGAGAGAAACCAGACATGCAACTGGGAGATCAATAAACTCCTGCAGAAAGATTAGAAAGCAGGTATTCAAACCCAGGACCTTATGAAAGAAACATTGAGTCCAGTTTCTCTTAATTACTCCTCAAAATGTATAAAAGAAGGAGAAATGCAGCTCGACTGAAGCAGATTTGTGTTAATCCCGTTCCTAAGATCAAAAACTAACAACGTTTTCATTTGAACTCATGACTTTGTGTTTCCTCTGGGCCTGTTTCTACTAATCATTTTTCAAACGGAACAACACGAGAAAACATGCCATGAGTGGTAACACTAGAGATTGGATGATAAAAAAAAAAGTAATATTTAAAAGAAAACACTTAGAGAACCCCAGCAAACGTGTTGTGTTGGAGTAACAGACTAAAAAAAATCTTTTAAGACTTTTTATACACATCTTAACTAGGGATGCCAATAATTGTGGAAGGTGACAAAAGCTGTACATGTAGCACCAGAAGAAGATGTGTTTTTGTCATACTTTTTACCATTTTCTTCTTAGTTGTGAATCTTAATAAGCAGTTCTTCCTGCTGTTTGAAATCCATTTATTTTGCATGTTTATTTGTTTGAACCTCCTCACATGGCCTCCACAGCTCTCGGCTGTACCATCTGCCTGTGAAGACATCCTGCACAGTATTCTCCATAGCATCCAAAAAAGTAGATGTAATATAATGGAATTATTTTTAGACATTGGAGATGAAATATTTTTTCTGTTCTTTAAACTTCCAAAAGTTGAAAACAGTTTCCTTTTTCTATTACTATTCCAATTCGGAGTTAGTTTTTAGTGTAAGACCATGTTTTAGGGTGAAACCCATCGTTTTTTTACAGTAATTCAGGAAAATCTTCAACGAGTTGCAGGAACAAAAGCAAAACTAACGTCACTGACTCACCGAAAGCAGATAGTGTGTACTGTACATATCCAAATACTTTTAGGCTATGGTACTGTCTGTGTATAGTATAAAATAGGGATTTTGTTTTTCTTATGTTACTTTATTTTCTCCTACAGGTCTTAGTTTGCATAAACCACCCTCATGTGTTTTGTTTTCCAAATGTTACAGATAAGAGATCATTTTTAGGATTGTTAGCTAGAAATAAAAAAAGTGATGAGGGAGACGGATAGTTTCCTTGACAACAGCCCCCTCCCTGGTAAAAACATGTAGAAAGCTTTAAAATAATGTTTTTTTTATTGCAGTGGAATAATCTACAAAAATTACTGTTCTCAAAAGAGCCTGTTAAGATTCATTTTCATGTCTTTGCCTTGTGATATTCGTTGAAAGGGAAAAAAAATGTACACAACGTATATAATATCTGTAAATTTAGATGATATGCCATAGGAGCAATATTAATATTAACTCGAATTTTCATATCAGTACATTACTAATTATTTTGGGAGATCAATTTTGTTTGCATCAGTTTCAGGTTATTTATTTATTTATTTAACTTTTTGATATTTGCTCTTAATGGTATTTTATTGTAGAAATTTCTTTGCTTTTAATTATTAACACACATTTGCTTTTTTAATATGGCAAGCTTTCATGTCTTTCACATTTGTTTGCATTCATACTTATAGAGCAGGGAAAGAAAAAGTCAGAGAAACAAAAGTTTCTGGACACTCCAATGAATTTAGAGTCTACATGAATTATTTCTCATATTTCCAAATTTCCCCAATGATTACATTGCTTACTCATGTTTTCAGTTTGAAACTATGCTTCTGTAATGAAAGATTAATGCATTTTTTTTGGGCTCTTTACAAATAAAAGGGAAGAGGCTGAGCTCTATTAGCGTTTCTTTTCCAAATAACATCTTTAGTTCTCTGGATTTTTATCCATAACTTGATAGATGTCTCCTGGTAAGTGTAGTACTCCAAAGCCAGTGAGTATTCCACTTCACTACCTGCTTAGGTTTAATAGATGAGTTGTAACACAATCTACTTACATGCAGTTGTGTGTTTATCCTTTACTTTCACTGGTGGGAATTAGTTTCGATAGACACAGGCGCTTTTCATCTGTCAGATGCTTGTCAAGACGATTGTGAACCGGCTCCATGTAGATTTGAGCAGTGTTACAGTTCTGTGTATAGTGCTACATATCAGAAAATAAATAATGGATATCTCCATACCCTGTGTGTTTTCCACATTTTTCATGTATTGCTGAATTATTGCAAAATGGGCCACACTACTGTTATTTTTTTAATCCTCTCAAGGATGTCTTCTTGGTTTTCTACCCAGGAGATGAAGCCAAGTGAATGATGGTCTGACAAATAAAAGATAACGACTCTAAAGGTTTACAAAAAAGGTTTCATCGGCATGAATCTCATATTTATTTTATGCTGTTAGTGATAGAAAGTTGGACATGAGTTAAAACACTAATGTTGATTTTCTTTAACTCTGACAATATCAATATTTTAAATTCTGGATGAACATGAAACTGCACCTCACTATGATTTGCACAAATGTCCCTTAATTATGTCTGGATGTATGATGACTTGGTAGGGTTTAGAATTAGTTTTGGAAAGTAGAGAGGTTAACGCTTTAGTTTTAGTAAGAAAATGTTTGATTTTTTCTGATGCTGCTTCTTTTATCTAAAAATGAATTCTTGTCTGTTCCTGGTTGCTGTGGCTCCATCCTGGAGAGAAACATGCCATCAAAACCTTTGTTTATAGTTATTGGAGCTTGGCCTGTTTTTCGGTGTAGTCCTGTTTCTCTAACTGTGACTAGCTGGAAATGTTCTCTTTCATCCTCTGACATGGGAGCTGGCTTGGAGCTCGTCTGCCTGGCTGTGTCTTCTTGGACGAGGCGCTTGTGCACCTGGATGACAGTGACCTTTTATATCTCTGCTTCTTTTTGTCTGTCTGCTTCTGTCTCCATAAACCCCAGTCGGCCGCAGCAGATGACCACTCACACTGAGCCTGGTTCTACTGGAGGTTTCTTCCTGTTAAAAGGGTGTTTTTCCTCTCCACTGTCGCTACATGCATGCTTGGTGTGAGTGATTGCTGTCGAATCAATCAATCAATGCAATCAGTTGGTTTTCCTTAGATAGAAACTAATCTGACTGTGTGATTTTGATTGAACTGTCTCTGTAAAGTCCCTTGAGATGACATGTGTTGTGAATTGGCGTTATATAAATAAACTGAATTGAAACTAAATTGAATTCCTTAAATACAAAGAGCAATTTGCAGTTATTAGTGCTAAGATTAATTTGATTCTTTGATTTGCCACTTCCAAATTTCCAAATTAGATCAGTTTTATCTCTTCTGCACCTTTAGAACCTGCAGTTCTTGCATTTGCTCTGAACATGATGTCAAGCAAAGCATCTGCACCCAGTTTTTGATTGAATTAAGCAACAAATACTTTTTACAGATTTTGATCTGCTTTAACTTTATTAACACTCCCCCCCACCCCCCGAATACTAATACAGTTCTGATGATTTGTTATTTATGACTCTATTTTTTATTATCTAAAATTTGAACTGATAATGAGTATATGTTCACGTCTAACTAGTATTGCAGTGTGTGAGACATTGGGGGTTGGGCAGTTGCGATTAGCCTGGAGTTGATCCCCGAGGAGCAGATGGTGAATGGTGGCTTACCTACATATCCTGAATCCAAGGAGTTAACCAGAGTCTGTAGCAGCGTTGTAGATTTAAAGCAGTCAGAGAAACAACTCAAGAACACTCATCATAAGGAGAAAGGTAAGCAATGTTCTTCAGTTTATTCAGGTAGAAGATGCAGTTTACTCAACAGATAATGAACCAGTCAAGGTATTTCTTGGTGGTTTTAGAACAGACCTCCATTAATCAACACAGAATTTCAGAAAACAGCGTGAGCTTTTTTTTCCATGTGGTTTGTTCTCATGAGGTCCTCTCCTGCTCACATTTAAACTTATTTATTGTCCGTGGTCTTGCATTGTATAAATGTTGACATCAACCACCTGTTACAGACTACTGTCATGGTTAGGAGAGACGTCATGCTGCTGAGCAGCGCTGCTGTTTTGCTGGTGCTCTGTGTGCAGCGCCTACATGGCTCTGCCCTTCCTGCCGTGTCGTCCTATGAGTTCACCGCCTTCAGGATGCAGCAGTACAACCTGGCCCAGCAGAAACATGGTAAGATCAAGCTGAGCACACAAAGTAAACAGAATCCATATTTTGAATGAACTTAAAGTATCAATGCATCCCATCTTACATCAAGCTAGGATAGGCTTATCTGTTCCCGCTGTGAAAAAACATCCCCACGGCATGATGCTGCCATCACCAAGAGTTTCTGAGAAGTTTTATTCAGGATGTTGTGCTGTTAGCTTTCTGCCAGAGGGCAGATGATGATTAGTGTGTATTTTAATGCATTTCCATACAGTATGTGTATATATTTATCATTTCAAAGAAACTTTAGCTTGTGGGAAAACAACTTAGTTTTTATTTTTATTTTCAAGTAAACTACTGTGTGCATCACTGTGTACCCTGAGTCAATTAGGTCTATTTTTACAAACAGTCAGGGCAACAAGGGTTTTCTTCAAACATCTTGAGCAATTATAATTTTTTTTCTTCTCATGTCGTACGTAGGGATAGAAGTTAAAGTTTATGAGTTCTGCTATTGTGTTTGTCTGAAAATAGATTTTGCACCAAAACACCTTCCAAAAAGCCCCCCCACCCTGTCTTTTATAGGGATTATAGGTATTGATTTGATTTTAATTCTGAAAATTCATAATCAGTTTTTTTTAATCTGATTGCGATCTGTCCATTCTCAGGTTGGATTGCATGGCTGTGTAGTAATCCAGCATATCTATATTAGTTTTATACTATCATCCAACAGCAAATCAATAAAGTAATTATAGTTACTGGTAGCAGGAAGGACAGTGGAAAATGTGTATCTTAAAAACCAATCTTTGATTCATATAAGAATACATCCATCTTTGAAGAATCCATTTTATTTGACAAAGCCGTGGTTTTAAAGGTTGACATTAATTTTCAAAAGTCCTGCGGATCACTGAGATGTTCTGCCTTTGAGTTCTTTTTGGTCAGCAGTGATTTTTCTAATTTTACCTTTCCTATAGATGACATTTTGCCGTATGGTCGTCGGCCTTAACTGAGGAAAGTCATTTTCTGGAGTCATTTAGATCCTGTTTTGGATCCATTCATAACATCCTGGATGGATTCCTGAGATAATTTTGGCTCCTACTGCAGCCACTCAAATTACGTTTCACTAGAATCACATTCACATAGCTGCACACACAATTGCACACTGATTGGTTGGTTGATTTGGTGTAAAAAAACAAAGATCTTCTACTTACAGGCTGCCTGCTCTACCCATTGTAACACATTGACCCTTTTTACTGGAGTCACAAACCTTACAAATAGCTTTATAAACCGATATTCTGTCTTACTTTTATGGTGTGAGACTAGTTGTATAATGGAAATATTAATATATAAATGTGGGTCAGTTTTTCTTGAAATAAGTATATTTTCTCTTGATTTGAGTAGTTAGTTAAGACAATTTACCAATGGAAAAAAGACGATTTACATTTAAAGTTAGCAAAAAACAACTCCATTGTTTTATTTCAAGAGAATGATATCTAATCATCTTATTAATCTGCTCTAATGAAGAAAAAAAAAATGAATCATTTTAAGAAATCTTTACTTATTTTTAGATCAGTTCTTTATTAATTCTCTAACTGTCATAGTAGGTTGAGTTGGTATGGGTAGATATTTTATCTTAATAAGTAAGCTAATCATCTTAAGTAGCTTTTTACAGTTACTCTGGTTATCTTTGTTTGACACTGACTTTTATGAGATGATTTGTAAAATGTATGTGTTGAAATGACAAAACAGAGGACATGAGTAAGAGGAAAAACATCGCAGCGCTGCAAGATCATGAACCAGACTGGATCATATTAGACTGTAATGACTTTACCAGGCTTTGTCAAATTAGGCTAGATGCAGCTGCAACAATGTGGAAAAATAAACAAAAAAGCTTTTATATTTGTTAATTTGACCTTCTTTATCCTGTTGTGAGGCTGCCGTGGAGCCATAGTTGTGGCGGAGGCTCGCTCTGCAGATGAACCATCACTGACCCGTCGTTGTGTCATCATGAAGGTTCAGGATTTCACTGTGGAGAAATACTTTGAGGCACTAAGACAGAATGCTGCTGCCGTCCTCATCTTATTACCACAAAATATCTCCAGCCTTCCGCATGAGACAGTAAAGGTGAAAAATGTTAACAAAATGCTCTGAGTCTCTGCAACTTATGAATTAAAATAATTGTTCTTCTTTTGTCTCAGTCTTTTATGGTGAGTGAGAACGAGGCCTTGCAGAAGGAGACGCTTACTCCAGTGTACGTTGTACATGAGGATGAACAGTTGCTTTATATGTATGAGGAGGTGAAGCAGGCTGCAGCCTCACGGACCTCATCCATATTAGTCAGAGGTAACACTGTGGACCGATGCATCCTACATTATTTTCATAAAACTCAATCTTTGCATGAACTTTAGAGAGGCAAAAAGAAACTAAAAGAAGAAAAATGCTTTTACTGTTGACAGTCCTCCGAAGTATGGTCACAGCCACAGCTTTTCAGATCTTAGTGAGCAACAATAATGCAATAAAGGCCATCTCTGAGCACACAGTAGTCACACTGGAGGTAGGACCGCAGCTTGGTGTTGCACAACAGCTACTTACATCCCGATACATTGAGACTCTCTTCTTCTAAAGTCCTGCACCATGCTGATCTGTACTTCAGGGCATGCTGCCTGGGAAAGGAGAGGACGCTCCCACCATTGTTATCACCGCCCACTATGATTCATATGGACTCGCTCCGGTGGGTTAGATATTAAAATGCTCCATTTACAAATCTAAAGCTTTAACCTGTGAAATGGTTTTAACCTTGGTTCAACCTACTAAAACTTCGGGTGTTTCGATTCAATCTGCCACTAATGCATGTTTATGTCTGTGGAAAACAGTGGTTGTCATACGGAGCTGACTCTAATGGAAGTGGAGTCACCATCCTGCTGGAACTGGTTCGTCTCTTCCAGAAACTCTACAGCAGCTCCAGCACCAGACCACAGTGAGTTCTTATGTATGCAGGAGTTACAATCAAGCAACTACAAATAACGTCAACTTGGAAAATAAAAACAAGTGTTTGAATATGGCTTTCACAGGTTTGTTAAATTCACTAACATTTGTCAACATTGTTTAAATCTTGTCACATTACTTTTCACTTCATAGCATCTTCTTCAGTTTTTATGTGATACATTAAAAAGACTATGCATAATTGTGAAGGAAGGTAAAGGATGCATGTTTAGGCATTCTGATACTCTAAAGGCCTTTTTTAAAGTAATATCGGATATCTTAATTGTAGACATCCAAGCACAGCTCATCTGGTAGTGATTTATTGTTTTGATTGTTTTATGAAGCCTTATATTGCTGGAAATACAAAACTAAAGAGGATTAATTTATTTTTTTTAGATATAATCTAATGTTTTCCTTGACTGGAGGAGGAAAATACAACTTCCTTGGCACAAAGAGATGGATTGAGGAGAATCTTGATCATGCAGGTGAGATTCCAGCTCTTTGAATGTTTAATCATTCAAATCGAGAGACTGAAAAACATTAGTATGAGTAAAATACAATAAAAACAATCAACTTTAAGGTTTTTGTTAAGGCAAACCCCTCTGTTTTAGAGTCCAGCCTGCTCCATGACAACGTGGCATTTGTCTTGTGTTTGGACACGTTGGCCAAAGGTGATGAACTGTATGTGCACGTTTCTCGCCCTCCGAAGCCCGATTCTCCTGTGCACTCTTTTGTTAAGCAGCTGGAGGAGGTAACTGCTTTTATTACGGCAATACTGAGAGAACATAAACATGTCTCGGCAGTGTTAATGGTGTTGTGTGGTTTTATCTTGTTTTTACCCCTTAGGTGGTGTCGTCAAGATTTCCCTGGGTGAAGGTGGGATTGATGCACAAGAAGATCAATCTCGTGGAATCAACAGTGGCCTGGGAGCACGAGCGCTACAGCCTACGGAGGATCCTGGGCTTCACTCTGTCTCATGTTGAAGACCCCAAAGCTGGGCTTCGTGGCTCTATACTGGACACACTGTATGCTCAAACTTAATTATTAAGTAAATACTTTGATTTCGTAAAACAAAAACAAAACAAAACAAAAAAAAAAAACACTGTACATATATTTGATTTGTATCTACAGATTTCATTTTTTGTACATATAAAAACAATGAAATATGATAGAAACTAGTGAAAAATAACCCTTGAAATTAAAATTCTGTTGTCTGGATACCATTTTCAAGGTCCCAAGTGGATTTTAGAAAACTTAAGCGAAATGGCATCATCATAGCAGAAGCACTGGCCCGGTATATGTACAATCTTTCAGATAAGGTGACTAATATATAATACATGGATCATGTAAAGTAAAAATATAATGTCTACATTTCAATCTGTTAAAATCATATAATAATTTGTGATCACTTTGCTTTAAGGGTTCACCAAAGGATATTCAACTTTTTAAGGGTCAGTTGGTGAGTTTTCTTGGTTTTATTTATTTATTTTGCTTCGTATGCTGCCCTCTGGTGTTCATACATAGACCTTACAGAGTGCTTGCATTTTCCAAGAGCTTACTTCTCCGTGTTTACGCCAAGTATTTGTAGCCATAAATGTGCAAAAAGAAAATATATTCTTAAGATGGATCTTTATAAAGAGATTAATGGAAAAGAAATGTCTCCAGACTGAATCTCTGACATGCATTTTCACCTTTTAATGATTATACTTTAATCTTTCTATTGCCTATTATGAACTAACATCTGTGTCCTCAATCAATGCAGGACTTTCAGGACAGTCGCATGTCCAGTTTGATGTCTTTTTTGACCTCAGTACCTCGGGCCGCCCAGCTGCTGCACAAAGAGCCAGCTCAAATGCTGCTGGTCAACTCACTAGAGCAGGAGTTCAAGCACTACCTGCAGAACGTGCACAGACACACCTTTCGACAGGACAAGAGGTGAAACAAGCAGTACTCTTCTGATTCACACCCTGGCTCTGAAGCAACACAGCAGCATCACAATTAATTTTATTCCTTCATGCAGGGACCCTGATGTCACCTTTTTTGATCAAATGAGCCAACCAATTGTGATGTACAGGTAAACGTTTGTGCCACCATTACTTTTGTGGATGTGTGAAAATGGCAGCTTAGGAAACTGATGCATTTTTTTTCAGGGTGAAACCAGCTGCTTTTGATCTCTTCCTAGGAGGATGCATCACTGCATATTTGGGGATTGTTTACTATTCAATACAGGTTAGCTGATGTTCATTCACAATGTTCTTCTCCAGCTATCTCAACGATTCAGGGACATAAATACACAACTGAAATGAAACTAATGTGGTTTAGTTAAGCACGGTATTGTTTATATGGTGGGTGTCAAAATTAAAGACACAGCAAAGATGAAAAAGATAAAAATAAAATAAATCATACATAATACAGAGTGGAGAAGATAGCTGATATTCCAAGTTACCTTAAACACACCACATCCTCCATGATACAGCATCATGCTTGGGGTATTCTGGTCTTAAGAAGGGACAAGGAAGTAGATCACAGTTGATGGGATGATGATTGGAGCTGAATACAGGCCAGTTCTGGAGGAAAATCTATTTCAGTCTCCAAAAGATTTGACCCTGGACTGGAAATTCACTTACCAAAGTGTAAAGCCAGATCTACAATATAATAATTTAAATGAATTAAAATCAGGATTGTGTCTCCATTTCATTAACACATCTATAAAACTAGGTTTTTATTATGATCTTCCTAAACAAAAAACTAGCATAAGACACCAAAAATGTTGTATTTTTACTTTCCATGTCACCAGTAAATGAGATGTTCTTTGAAGTTCAACAACAGTTGCTGCTCTACAAGCACTCTCTGTTTAAATATGCAGCACCAGTAAATCGACTTCCAGGATGGCATGAACCCATTGAACAACAAGGTTCATCTGCTGCCTCAGGGCCTCTCCAAACTACATTCTTTTTTTTTTTCTTTGTACATTTCAATTGAGAACTATACAAAGAAAAATCTTTCCATTCTGAATCCTGTTTTTCAACTCCCAGTTTACATTGCATCACTTTAAACGACAGCTGTCTGTTAAAAGTTAGGCTGATTTTCTGTTTTCCTTAACATATCTACAAGTCAAAGTTTAGATCCCCACCTCTGAGCACACAACGCTAATAGAAACATATAAAAACAGTTTTTTTTCCTGACATGTTGGTAGCAGGTAGTTTACTTTTTAAAACTCAACAAAGTCTTATTTTTTCAAACATTTCCTGGTTTGAAATGAGCCAGCACTGCTGCATGTGGGCCAGGGCTTCACCATCTAGGCAGATTCTGCCTTTTCCTGTGTAGAGGACGTTTTCATGACGTTACACACTCGTAACCTGTTTTTTAACTGCCATTAACAGAGAAAACATACCCAACAAGAAGAATCATTTCTGCTTTCACCCAAAAAAAAAGAAAAAGGTTAAATGTGCAGAAACTTTTTTCCTTTAGATTTCCTACATGTATGTATTCTCCTGATTATACTCATCACATTTTTCTGTTTCGAATCACACCTTCTCATTTTTATGCTCACTGTTTTCTAAGTACTGCTGGTGTCTTCTATCAGTCTCGCCAAACTAAAGTTATCTTTGTGTTTTATCTGTAAATCTTTCTGGGTTTTTGATAAATAGATTCTGCCTATAATCATATTTCTTTAAATTACTCAACTGCATTTGGATCCAGATGAACCATCACTAATAATAAACATCTTTAATGTGCTGCTTAAAGCTAAGATCCAAACTTGGTTGAGTCAGGAAAGACCTCAAAACTGATGTTTCACTTTGAATCCATAGAGCTTGAAACTTAACTGCTGAGAGGAACCAATAAAACCAGTTCAGGACAGAGATGTTTTAAATGCATACTTTTCTGATCCAATTTCTAAATCTGTCTTTATCCATTTACAGTTCTGCTCTGCTTCACATTAGTCTACGTATGACCAACTTTATGAAATCAGTCCAAAATCCATGTTTAGCTATACTGGAAAAAGATATAACACTTTATTACAGTACATTTTTTTTATCACACCCCCTGGTACTGATTGGTTTACAGATCAGGGTTTATGGCTACAATTTCAAACCCTTTTTTAAAGATTTATGTGGAAAATAAGAAAAAATAAGCATGCCATTAACGTAAAGCGAGATCCATCTCCAGCCAATACAACCACAGCGCATTTTACATTGGTACATAAAAGTATTCATGGTGATAATAATGTTTATAACTGTTTATAAAGATTATTTATTCCTGCAACAGAGAAGCATCTCCACAACACTTCCACTTCCTTATCTTAAATCAGGTCATGAACAGTGAGATGTTTAGAGCTTGAAATGCAGCGTCTTTCCAGAGATATATCCAAAAGTTATACAAAGGTAGACTCTGTTTCCATAAATAGCTGATGTCTGGTTGGTGTCACTGTTTTTTGGGGGTGTCAGAGTAAAGCAGGATGAACACCAACTAATAGACCAGTTCCCAGATTACCTTTGTTAATAACGGTGTCCATTTTATGTCCGGTTCAAAAATATGTAGTATCTTGTGAAATTTGAAACAAAACAAAAATAAAGGTTTCACTATTTTTGGAAAGTGTTGTTTTCCATGTTTTAAAGGCCTTTTTATTTTTGTTTTCTTTGCAGAATTTTGAGCATCTGTACTCTAAACTTAAAGCTGCAGTGAAAACCAAATATCAGTGAAATCTTCAAGGATCCCTTGCAGAAGCTCATGACTGGTGCCTGCATCACAGGCTGTGGAGAATTTTAAAGCCATCCTGCCTGAATTTTCTCACATTGAAAACCCAAGTGTGTTCTATGCTGTGTCAGGTTACTGAGAAATGACTTGCTAGAAATTCTTAAATAAAAATTAAGAAATAAAAGTGTTTGTCATCAAAACTGTTAACTCTTGAAATGATTGTGTCCTGATTTCAAACCAATAAAGTACTTGTTTTTCCCTGTCACACCACAATGATCTCCCCACCCGCCTTGCTTTCTACATCTAATGACATGTATGTGACGGAGTGTCATGCAGCTTCTAAATGTTCAACCACTGCAGTGGACGCACAGCCAGTTCCTGTCACAGATAACTCAGTGAGATTGCCACAGACACAATGGCTCCCGTGGTGCTGCACAAATTATTAATGCTTTTGTGACATGCTGACAGCCGTAGATTGTTGCAGAGACTATGCATTCAGCAGTGTTTTCTTTAGTTCTGCAGTTCTGTTTAGACTTTTTAAACTCAAAGGCAACTGAAGAGCTAAACCTTAATTTTCAGTATGTAAAATGAGGGATGTATTGTTTATCAGGACTCCAACAGCTATGGAAGTAAGTCAAGGGCATTGACCCCAGGTATGTGAGTCTCTGCAGGGGGCTTAAAGCTCAGGGAGATTAGTGAGTGTTCAGGTGACACAAAGTGTTGTTCTGCTTCAGCAGGGGTGCTTTTAACCCGTCTCAAACAAACAAGATTCTCTTCAGCAGCAACAGGCTAAACCAAAAGTTTGTGTTAAATCTGTGGAGGATTTAATGATGAAAAATAAAACTATGTTTTGGTATCTTACATTTAAAGAAAGAGATGTACAGTAATGAAAACAGTTGAAATGCACTCTGCTATTTCAAAGAATAGATTGAAGGAAGAGGCAGGAGGAACACAGGTAAGGGAAGGGGGTGGAGTTTACAGGATGCTGTGGGACTTCCAGGTTAACAGGAGGCAAGTTGTGGATTAACAGTACGACAGCCACTGAAGATGGGTCCCCAGCTCTACATCACGATGTATAAGGAGCATTTCAGATCTCCTGGCAGAGCAAAAAAAGCGGAGCTTCGACCCACCTCAGCCCACCGCAGGAACAACCCTCAGCCACGGCCGGTGAGATGGATGACGCTTTGTTTAACCTGGAAGAACTGTTTACTTATGGTAAGGGATAGATGAATCAGATTTCTCAGGGAGAGCAAAGGGTCATTCCATGTGACATGAAAAGCTTTTATTTTGATAAAGTATCACACAATTAAGCTCAAACGGTTTCAATAGATTTTAATGTTCTTAAAAAAAGCTATATGACTGAAAACAAAACTAATATGGGGGACAGATCATGCAAAAACAAACAAAAAAACCTTCCTTCAACAATGTCCTACTTTTTAAAAGGTACAGAAAAAAATATAGGAAAGATGTAACAGCATTTTGAAAGTTAATATTTCTGTTTTGTGGCGTGCCAGTTTAAGCTATAAATATTTAGAATAGCTTGTTCATCTGGGAGAAACTAGGAGTAGAGCTGCTTCCTCCACATCCAGAGGAGTCAGCTGAGGTGACTCGGACATCTTCTTTGGATGCTTCCTTTGGGGGGTGTTCCAGGCACTTCTCACCAGGAGGAGGCCCAGTGAATGACCCAGGACAAGATGGAGGAGCTATGTCTCTTGGCTGGCCTGAGAGCACCTCAGGCTCCCCCCAGCAGAGCTGGAGGAGGAGTCTGAGGGGCAAAGTCTGGGAGTCTCTGCGGAGACTGCTGCCTCCACAACCAAGTCCCAGATAAAACAGAAGATGGTACAAGTGTTTATAATAAATGAAAAAAATAGTAATGTTTCCTTTTTTGTTTCTCTGTAAAAGGAAGATAATTGACTTATTCTTAAATATTGAAATGTACATTTTAATCTTTTAAAGCTAAAACTATTAAAATGCTTTTGATTTAGGTTCCTGAGACATAAATATGATCTGGCTCTATAGCTTCAATTCCATTACAAATGTGTGCAAAACTATGTTGATATTCCACTAATTCCAAAAACACAAAGTGTTGCAATTATGGTATTTTCATTAAATAACCAGTACAATTAAAATTACATGCGAATACGTTTGTCAGTGAGATAACTGAAAACAACTTGGTAGCGGTGGATGTAAACATATGAGATATATCCATATTTCAGTAATGGCTTTAGTGGGCGCCATCCTCCACTAACTGCTTCAGTTGCAGATCATGTGACGTGTGATGCAAAAAAATGTTTCCATTGCATGAGTTTTTTCAAAATTTGTTTTCATAACTGCAATATTGCATTTTCATGGTTAAAGGAAACGCATCTTGTGATTATTGTTGTTGAACCAGTGTGAAATACTTTGCATCCTCCAATGAGTTGTAAAGGATTTGGGCAACATGGGCAACTCCTACAAGTTGCTCATAAAGTTACCCAGCCTCCCCTACCAAAAAGGATCCCAACAGCATGATACTATCATCATCATGTTTCAACAGGGTGATGCTAAATTTGCTTTGATGTGCAGTGCTAGTTCTATGCAACAAAAACATTATTTTATAAGAACCCCCGACAGTTACAATGGACTCCTTAGATTAGTTTTGCAACAGTGGCTTCCTTCTTGTCTTCTATAGGCTCCTTATTTGTGTTATGCACAACTAAATGCCATTCTTTTAGGGATTCATCTACCTAAGCTCCAGAGCTATCATGAACTCTTGGCTGCTTCTTTGATTTTTTCTCTCCTAAATTTAAATAAAATACAATAAAGTTTAAGGTAGTAATGTAAGACATAATTTCCAACTGGAAATAAGAATATATATTTTCTTTTTAGAAAGAGTTTCCTACTCTTCGGATGGACTTTTCTCAGTTTACAGTTCTCTTTTCTGACTTCCCCAGGACTTCCTGTTTCCCCGTAGTCTTCGGTCCAACTACAGACCAACACGCACAGTGCTCCACCATTTGCCCCCTGTGGACAATGGCCGGCCCCTTTTCCCCCCTGTGAACCATTTCTTATCTCACAATCCTGTCTCAGCATGCCCCGACAACCCTGCAGGGAAAACAAATTCAAACAGCCCACAGCATATGCCTCCTATCAATGACAGGGCAAAGAAACTCCAGCTGATGGAGACTCCTGCTGCCAAAGACGGTCATCTTCCCACTACTCCGAGGAACCCCATTAAGTAATGATTAATAAGCTCCCTGTTTAGCTTACAGGTAACGATAAACACATTCTGACATTGATGGATCTGCTTTGCAGGGCAGTGGATTATCAGAGGAATGTCAATCCACTCTCAGCACGACAACTAAGGTGAGCAAACAACCTTTGAACTTTCTTTGCAGTCCTAAAAGACTTCAAACTCTAAATACAGTGGGAGCATTAAACAAACAATGCCATACAAAAGTAATCATACGTTTTGTACTTTTGTTGCATTCTGTCACTTTGCTTCAAGAATTGGAGTCCATTGTTTTGGGGCTTTATAAATTTAGGCCGTTATAAAGCAGAGTATCTTTGTGAAGTAAAATAGATATTTTTTACACACAAAAAATCCAAACTGACATGTTTGATTGTGTGATTATTTGCTATTTTATGTTGTACACTCAAGGAAATTATAACACAAATAAAAAGAAGCAAAAGGCTTTTTTTGGCTGTGATAATATCTAAAGAGGAAAACAAATAATTTTCTGAACAATTTACTGGTGATATTGAATAAGTGACCTCAAAAAATGAAAATAATTTAAATAAGAAAACTGTCTTACAACAGGCCAAAAGCAGAAGCTCGGTTTCAATCCAGACCTCAAACCAGCAACCCTTCTGCAGCTGCAGCTCCTCTCTGCTTTGCTCAGACTCCCCACAGGAAGTGCTGTTCTACCAGAACTCATGATTTTAGGTGTACATTCATTTGCATGTATTGTCGATTTTGTTTGTTTGTTTGATAATGTTACTGAGGAATGACTTTGTTCCTATGCTTTTCCAACAGTGACTGCTACAGCTGTTTCCATGTAGTGAGGCCCTACCAAGCTGGTCACTATGTCATACACCCAGAGTTTGTCTCTGAAACCCTCTATTAGGAACAGGCTTAGTAATCTTCACATACAAAGACGTCAAAAAAACCCAAAACACTGCAAATAATGATCTAACTACGAGTAAATATTTTTTTAAAGCATATTTGTTCTTAAATTGAGTAACTAAATATGTAATATGACAATCTGCTTCTTTTGAAAAAAGTATTTTTACCCTTGAAATAATAAAATTAGATATAATGTCCTTTAAATATGATAATACAATTGTTTTTTGTATTTTCAAGCATTAATCATCTTATTTCACTCATGAGTTGTCTTAACTTCTTGCTTAAAATAAAGGAAACTACAGTTATTTCAGGTAAAACAAATCTACTTAGATTTTGTTTTTTGCAATGAACCAAGTTGTGTGTATTAGCATTGTGAATATATATTAAAAATCTAAAAAAAGAAATAAATGGGATTCCCCGTGAATCTGAAGGTTTTCTCCTATCATATAATAAACTTGCATGGACTGCAAAAAATAAAAGGCTTTCTCAAGAACAACCTTAATGTTGCAAAGCATACTGATGGCATTACTTTCTGATGTATTTCTAAACTCTTTCTAACTTATTTGGGTCTATAATCTGAGAATGAGAAGGATATAATCCCACTATAAACCAACTGGAACCAGTTGCTCCTCCTAAAGACTTGTGATGGAGGAATAACAAATATCTTTAGGGAGGTTCCACAAGCTTTCATCTGAAGACTTGAGATTGGCATCAGATCCAGAGAAACAAGCAGGTATAGAAAATAGAAGGATGGTTTCTAGGAAATAACACTAACAAGGGAGTATTAATGATGCAAGAAGGTAGTCTAGTCAGATTAAGCAAAAAATGTTTTTCAGAAAGGTAACAATCCTAAACACAGCCAAGGAAATTCTTATTTAAAAGGAAGAGAACAGAAGAGGCCACAGCTCTGCTCACAAACAGGCTAAAAACCACACCTTAGTAATACATCAGACTAATTTCTCTACATGAGGTATTTCTTAGCTGTCATCTGTGGTTTGAAGTACATTTCAGTAAGTGTTTTAAAATTGAAAATTCTGCGTAATCCAATAATCATGACTGAATGTTAAAATACACCTCATTTCCTGATAGAAAATGAAAAAAAAACAAATAAAACAAACAAATAATATAGTAACCTAATTTATGATACATTGGATGATTGAGCATCAAATGTGGCCATAGACAAAGTTCACAACAGTAATTTAAGTACAAAGAATTCAAAACACAAATGCAAACTCCAGAGTTGAAAGAGGTTGCATTATTTTTGTTTTTTTCTACCTTCACTGCAAATTTTCTTTACATGTCTCAAATCTTTATGGCATTATCAATTCTTTTATTTTTAGTTCTTACCCTTAAATTTATTTGTGGGCTAATTTACTTTGATCTCTTTGTTTGTGTGGATTATTTGGGTTTATACCTAAAATCTGCTTGGATTTTATTAAATATCAAAACTAAGAAAAACGTCGACATGTACAATAGACCTGCTTATTTTGTACATTGACATGCAAAGAGTGGACTCTGTGTTGTAACCAAACTATTGTGTACTGCTGAAATCAAGACCTGTCTGTAAATTGTGCAGAATAAATAAACTGTAGTCTGCTGGTTCTCTTGTTGGACTACATTTCCCATGTTAGTGAGCGAGCGCGCAGATGAAGGCGGAGACAACCCACCGCGTTTAGTTTCTTCTCTTTGATTTTTTCTTCTGAGGAGGATTGTAACCAAACACACATACTGCAAAACATTGAGGAGATCACTTCTGAACGGTAGGAAAAAGAAAAACCAAACAGTCTCTGTAACGATCCTAGAGGGAATCTGAATTTGCATGAGAAATAATTGTATTTTGCACAGATTTCGTGTTGTTTTCCTTCACTTAACTTCCTTACAACGCCCATCGCGTTGGGTTGTTTTCACACATCGGCAGCTGTATAAATACTTTTTTAAACCTCTCGATCCATTAAAATTATTCTTGTTTTTGGGTGCTGTTTGAGCATTTTCATTTTAGTGTGTGTTTTTCTTCTTTAATAATCATAACGACAAAGTTAAACTTTTGGGGCAAATAACAAAATCAGGGCGCTTTTTAATTTTCTTTTCTTTTCAAATGATCTTTGTCAGTCTCTAATATTGGTCTCTGCATGTTCATGTTCAGTATTTTTGACTGTTTCCATAATTAGCATGCAGGACACGCTGGGAACACTCAGGATCCCCCCCCCCTGGCACAAACACTTGAAGAAGTAGTGTGACCAGAACAGCTGCACTGACTACATCAGCACTTCTTTATCCCCCTCATGCCTGATAAGGAATCAGCTGAGATCACAAATATCAGCTCACTGTAAACAAACACTTTTCTGTGAAATCATCTTAGTGCAGTATTTTAATTTACTCACTATGATTAGTGCTTATTGCATAAATAGTTATTGTAAAAAGTGAATGGATAAGTGGCGACTCTAGTAAAATATTTACAATACATCTACAGTATAAAAACTGGTTGATTAAGGTTCCCAGTGTAATGCATCATCCCTTGTGGGGTCTGGATCAATACTGAGCAGGCGACTCGCTAAGATCATTTATTGCTTGCACATGTTTTTAAATATTTCATTTAAAACTAGATTTTGAGAATTTTTTTTTCTCTTTCAGTCTCCTGCAGTGTGTGTGAATCTCTGAGGACCTTACATTTAGCTCTCTGTACATTGAACAAAAACTGTCAGACTTAACAGAGATTAGTCAGAGATAGCTAATAAACCAAAACAGTATATAGACAAAATTATACATAACACTTGATGCTTCTACATTTTGTTAGAACACCACATTAGGATTTTATATGCCACACCAACATAACGTGGTGTTTAATTGTAAAGTGGAAGGAAAATATTAGAAAGCTCTGACATAGTTTTACAGTTTAGAATCTGAACCGTATGTTTGAATTGGTCAAACCTTTAGTATGCTTCTGTCTAAAGCATTTTATTTCAGCTTCTTCTGTTTGCTGAAAGTTGCTTTGGTGAATCTCTGCTTTAGTCTGAAGATTTTTACAGCTTCCAGCAGGTTTTTCCCTCCAGTTTTGTAATTTATTCAGCTCTATCCATTTTTCCTTCAACTCAGACCAGCTCCACTCTCCCTGCTGAAGAGAAGCATCCCATCAGCATTATACTGCCACCACCATGGTTCCATGTGTAGATGATGTATGAGGGGGATGTACAGTGCAAATCTATCGGGTTACAAATAAGAAAAGTTTTGCTCTGATTTGGTTAGAGCAGCTTTTTTCACTTTTAGCATATTCCTGTGGCTTATTGAAAACCACTAACCAGGGCTCTTCATGGCTTTCATTCAACAAAAGCTTTTCTCCCACTACCTCTCCATAAAAGTCGGACTTGCAATGTGCACAAACAGACTAACATATTCTTCTACAAGAGCAGTGGATCTCTGCAGCCCCTCCTGACTTTTCCTCTCAAGAATCGTCATCTTGCCAGGCCTTTTTATAAAGCCACAGATTCCTTCCTTTCCACTAAAGTTGAAGTCGTGCAACTGCTTTCTGCTTGGATGATCTGCTCTGCTGCAGAAGAATTAAAAACACTATAGCCGCCACATATTTTAGAGAAACGGCTTGCGCCCATCCTTTGGGCACACATTAGAAATGCACCACGGCTCTGACTGGCTAAAGTTCCTGTGATCTGCTTCTAAGGTCAGCAGCACCACATTCAGTGGAGCAGAGGGGTTAAGCACTATAATTTGTGTTGATAATTCACATAAATCACAGTAAAGTTATTGACCTGTATATAACCTGGACTTTTTAATACTCTCTGATCTGCTGGGAGGAGTAAGTGTCAGTAATAGAGCTGTAAAACCAAGAGGATTGATTCATCTTCTTTCTTCCACCTTTTCATATCCAGTCTGATCTGATTAACCCACTTTGTCAAATCTATTTGTTCACTAACTCACTTGCTGTGAGCAACAGTAGTGTGTGTATGAAACTGATAATAGGACTTTTTCCTTCCCCCTGTACTTGTTGCCTGTGCCGTCAGATTTAAGTGGAATGATCCAGGTTGTGTCCAGTTTGGTTAATCAGCAGTGACAGAGCACAGCACTCAGTATTCTTATCTTGCCTCACTGGCATTTACAGACGTTCTAGGCTAAATTCTCCCTTCTCTGTCCTTCCATACAAATGAGATTTCCTTCAGTTGAACCCATGTGTTAGAATTACCTTCTGAAACATCCATTCAGTCTTTTTAAGACCAATTGGACCAAGATTTGTTTTGTTAAATCTCAAACACATCTTTAAAGTTTACATCCTGACAGCTTAATACCTTTTAAGTGGTGTGAAATCACTTTGTTTTGCAGTGTTTTACAGGCTTTGGATCAGCATTAAAAGAAAGATGTAGAACATGTTTTGTGTGGTTAACGTTTTTTTTTTCCTGGATCCCTCTGATTATGTTTTAAAATAACTCTGTTATCTTGTTTCCCTGACAAACTGCAAACAGACGTGACGAAAGGCCCAGAGTCCAACCAGAGGCTCCCTGCTTGAGATTTTTGATGAGCTACATAAAAACACCTCTTGGATTTGGCCTCTGAAAAACACAAGCCATGTATCAAGTGGTGCCAGGTGGGGCAGGGGGCACAATTACAGATGTTATCCCCAAGCAGAAACACACCAAGGACTCCCGACCACTGGTTGGAGCTGGAGTCATCGGTCTGTTACTGGTCATTGCAGCTGTTACTGCCTGGTGTTATTACATTGCTTCTCTACGTAAAGCTGAGCTGCTGAACACTCAGCTGCTGGATCTTAATAAGGATGGCTACATTATCCGCAACCAAGGAGGCTCCATTGTCTTCAGAATGGATTTCAGGTTAGTCCTGTTAAAGAGCATATAAACACCAAATATGCAATATCTTATTTAAAAATTTTATTTCAATAATGAATTATATATTTACCATAAAGGGAGAATAGAAATGTTGTTTTTTCCTTTTTTAACTGTTAAAACTTTACCTTTTAATCATTTATTCTTGATTAATCAATATCATCTTAAAAGTTTAGTTTTTATTCTCTTCCAGATATATGCATTTTTAGGCAACCATTTTATTTGTCTCGATGTCCTTACAGCTAACAAAATTCTGTTCCTGTGTTAATGTATTATCACACAACATTTGTTGTAAATACACAAATGTTATGTTTTGTTTTAGTCCTCTGGGTCCAGTGTCCTGAACCTGACTGCATACTGATGAAATAATTCATACATTTGATTTAGGTGTCTGTAAGCAGAGACAAATCTAAAAGGTGTAAGACACTGGACCCCAAAGACTGGCATTGAAGACCCCTGGTTAACACAATCCAAGTGGAGATAACCCATTTGTCAGTTACCCTGCTGATGTTTGCTGACACCCTGCACTGGGACAGTTGGCAAAAAAAACATTTGCTAAACCATTGAAACTGCCTTCATTAATATATGTTAAAACAAGCAAATACATGGGTCATAACTTACACAGCTCTGCCTTAAAGTAAATGCATCTGTTAAATATGAATTATACATTATGAAATTTATCTATGATATTATTTTACTTTGAAGATCTCCTTATTTGTTGAGATATTCTGAGATGTTTGTAACATTAAAAAAGACTGAACATTATCTTTTAATCTTGATAGATCTGGCACCCTTGACTTGGACTCTTGTTCAAAAGAGGAGGAAATTCTTCGTTGTGAGAGGACCACTGACAGAAAGCTTAAGTTTTTTATAAAGACTGTGCGGCCCAAGGACACTGTGCAATGCTACCGTGTGCGCTGGGAAGAACTAGTCCCTGACATACCTGTTGAGCATGCCATGACCTACAAGTTTGCGCACTGGTACGGAGGGGCAGTGTCAGCAATTCAGCACTGGCCTATTTTAATTTCTGGCCAACAGGCTCCCAAACCTTTTGTCACAAGTGATATCTATGCAAACCGTGATGAATTTGGTGGAATTTTGGAGAGCTACTGGCTATCATCCAATGCCACTGCAATCAAGATCAACAACTCAGTCCCTTTTCACCTTGGCTGGAATGACACAGAGAAAACAATGTACTTCCAAGCAAGGTACCATGATACTCCTTTCAAGCCAAACCCGGAGGAGGCTCCTTGTGCAGAACTGAGCTACAGAGTCTGCGTAGGTTCAGATGTCACATCCATACACAAGTACATGGTTCGGAGATACTTTAACAAACCTTATAAAGTGCCTGCTAAAGTTATGTTTGAGCATCCGATTTGGTCGACTTGGGCTTTATATAAGCGCAATATTGATCAAGAAAAAGTCCTTGCGTACGCTGCCAACATTCGAAACTATAACTTTAACTGCAGTCACCTGGAAATAGATGACCGCTACACAAGACGCTATGGAGATTTTGAGTTTGACCCAGTTAAGTTCCCTAATGCGTCTGAAATGTTCAAAAAGTTAAAATCGGATGGCTTTCTGGTGTCTCTCTGGATTCATCCTTTTGTCAACTATGACTCTGAGAACTTCCACCCCTTAGTGGAGAGAGGGTTGTTTGTTCGAGAGCCAATGGGTCAGCTGCCTGCATTGGTGCGTTGGTGGAATGGGATCGGCGGTATTTTGGACTTTACGAACCAAGAGGCTCGTGACTGGTTTACCTCCCAGCTGGATTCTCTACGGTCAAGGTATGGGGTTTCCTCTTTTAAATTTGATGCAGGAGAGACAAACTATTTACCCTGGAAATTTAGCACAAAGAATCACATTCGTGACCCCAGTTTTTTCACAAGGCGTTACACAGAGATAGTTGAAAAATACAAAGACAGAGCTGAGCTGCGCAGTGGTTACCAGTCCCAGAACATATCGTGTTTCTTCAGGCCAATTGATAGAGATTCTGTGTGGGGCTATGAGCTGGGCCTCAAGTCTCTTATCCCTACAGTACTTACCATAAGCATCCTTGGGTATCAGTTCATCCTGCCAGACATGATCGGGGGGAATGCCTATCTTAACCACACAAGCGGAGATCGGGCATTACCTGATAGAGAGCTTTACATCCGCTGGCTAGAGCTTTGTGCCTTCATGCCTTCCATGCAGTTTTCTATTCCACCTTGGGAGTACGACAACGAGGTGGTGGAAATTGCTCGGAAATACACGGCCATTCACAAAAGTATTGTGGCACCACGGGTCCTTGAGCTTGCAAGTGAGGTTTTGGACACCGGGGACCCGATCATACGTCCACTTTGGTGGATTGCTACTGGTGATGAGACAGCCTATAAAATTGATTCCCAGTTCCTTATTGGTGATGACCTAATGGTAGCTCCAGTTTTAGAGCCCGGAAAACAAGAAAGAGACATCTACCTACCTGCTGGGCACTGGAGAAGCTACAAGGGGGAACGATTCGACATCAAGGAGCCTCTGCACCTCACAGACTATCCTGTTGATCTGGATGAAATTGCCTACTTTGTTTGGGTTTAGCAAGAAAGAAAATGGAAGAATTAATTTTTTTTGTGCCTTTTGAGCAGACTCATAGACCCTGAAACCTTCTACATTTTGTCACTATTAAAATCAAACTCCTGTATGTTTTAATAAGATTTTATATGATAGATCAACAAAAAGGATAGGATTTTTTTCTTTCTGCAGCTGCAAATCTATTGGGGTATATCTGCACCTGCTTTGCACATCTAGAGACTAAAATATTTCCATGTTGATCTTTTCAAACTTGCTGAAACTTAGATTAAGATCAGATCTCCCTGTCACAGATTGTCTGGCTGATTTAGGTATGGATTTTAGACATTTGAGTATACAAACATTGATAAAATTTTGTCACAGGGCTGAATGAAGGTTTGGGGTCAATGTACTGCTGGATTCCAAGTCTTTTGTAAGTTTTCTTCCTGTTTGGCTCTGTATTTGGTTCCATTCATATAACCATCAGCTTTGATCACTTGCCCTTTCCTTGCTATAAAAATGAAAAACAAACTCCCCTACACCCTGATGTTGACCTTGCCATGTTTTAACATTGGGGATATCATGTTACATTTGTGCCAGAAAGTTTTGTCTTAATTTTACCTGATCAGAAGACCCTCTCCCACATGTTTTGTGAAAGTCGTACATGGGTTATAGGAGACTTCATAGGTTATGCCATGTTACTTTCTAAGAACAATGACCCTCTTTTTGCCACAGCTGCATAAACTCCAAATGTATTGAGTACACTACAAATTTTCAAACTTTTCCAATGACTGAGCTTTTGATCTGTGCAGCTCCTCAGTATACTACAAACTTCTTGGCTGCTCATCTGATCAATGCTCCATTTGCCTGGCCTGTGAGTTTAGGTGGATACTCATGTTCTGAAAAGGTTTATTATGGAATACCTTTTCCATTTTCATTTTGCTTGTTGCACAGCACCCTGTGAGGTTTTCAGGGCTTGAGATGTTGTCAATAAGCTCCACAACTTTATCCCTAAACTGTCTCCTGTGCTCCTTGGTATTCATAGTGCTTTTAATTCAATAATGTTTTCTAACAAACCTCTGAGGCCTCCACAGAACAGAAGGATTCACAACTAGGTTAAGTTGCAAAAATCTTGACCGTGTTCATTAATAACTGGTGTCTTAAGACCCTTAGTTGGCTTGTGAAAATCAGAAGTTTCTAGATTTGTAAAATGTCTTAAAAGGTTACATCTTTGTCCTTTCTTTTTACAATGTCTTTGTGGTATATCACATAAATCTTAGTTACATAATGTAACAAAATGTGAAACACTTTGTTACATTATGTAGTTCACGGGGTTTGAATGGTTTGGCACTGTAAATGTTTGGCAGATGACATTGTGTGAAATGCATAAAGATTTATCTTCCTTAATATAGCAGTATATATGAATTCAACAGACATGTTTCATTGTGGCTTTGCAACATGTGTTCAACCTTTTGTCCTAGTTTGTATCTTTCTTTTTGAAATGACACATGTTTGCTTTGTTATTAAACAGTTTCCATTTTTTTAGTAATATCTTTGAGGTATCGATATCTTGAGCCAGTACTGGCCACTTTAAGCCAATGGACCTTCTCAAGAGCAAGGATCCTGAAGCAATAAAACTAAAATGAATTGAAATAATAACTGTTTGATCTTTAGCTTATAAATTAAGCAGACAGAGTGCAGTTATTTATTCAGGGCCACTTCGTGTCTTACATGAAACATTAGGTAGAGAGAATAAACAAACCATAACTTGTGTTTTATAAAGCTGTTTAAATCAGTGCCATTAAGCACATTGTGCTCTACATGATGATGGCCTGCTCTCCTGTGACTAACAACTAAGCTTCTTTTTGGTTGTTGATACTTAACTGGAAGCCAGATTAAATACTCCAGTTACTAGGAATATAAGCTAGAGGATCAATCATTAAATTGCTCTCATTTGTGTAACCATGTGTCTTGTAACCTGTTTTACCCTGGATGACAATGCGTTTTACTGAGTTCTAAACTTTGGATGCTGCTCCTCAGGTAACTGATTTCTCAGGCTTAGTTGTGTTTAAGTTTTCTCCTTAGTGCTGCCTAGGAGTTTAAGAAGCTGGTACTATTATTGTGTCAAGTACACAGACCAGCACTTCAAAAAAAACTGTTCAGGCTGCTTTTTCCATAGTGTAGCTGACTTGGATTGGCACATCCAGTGGTTTTCCTAATATGAACAATAGAACCTCACATATGTTGGCAGGTCGACCATCTATGTCACTGATAAACATATGCTTTGTAGCTTGATAACTACACATGGAACCACTATTATTCATCTCATATAGTCCCAAGCAGCAAACAGATTCTCTTGTCTGACATATTGAACGTTGTCATGGAAGAACACCAGTGCCAACTTGATTTTTGCTTCAAAGACATACACAACATAAAATAACCCAGTGTCTTTTAAGACTATTCTTTTTCTCATGTGTGTTGTTTTTTTTGTACATCTTTTAAAAGATGTTGGATTGTTGTGCCTTTTGAAGCTGAAATGAAAATAAAATGTTGAAATTTAAGCCCAAGACCCCATCTGACCCCATGACTTAATGTGCAAATGAATCTTTTAAAAATGCTGTTTATTAATGATTTGTGTCTTTGAACCATAAAGTGGTGTTGATCTGATTTGAGTCTTATATCGTCTGATTCTGCACTGATCTCAGTGGGTTTTGTTTCTGTTCTTTGACAACTTGTAAGAAAACATGTCTTATTTATAGCACCCTTCATTTAGCATCTGTACCAGACTATTTCTGTCTGATGGCTAGGCTAAATGGTCTGGCCATTTGTTACATTAGATTCTTTAGGCTCGATGGGGGCTTTTATGTTTTTTTTCTAATTATTTTTTACTAATGTATTAAAATAATTATATGACAATTTTGTTTCCTTGTATTTAATATACATATACATTTTAAGAAATGACTTTTCATTTGTTGTCTTTTTTATGGGTAAAGGCTAACCCAAAAATGAGAATATCAATCATACATTTTTTTGGTTTTAATACAAAAATGTCTGTCCATCAATTCATCTTCTCCCGTTTACTCCGTCAGGGTCAAGGTGGGAACGGTCTTTATCTCTGGCAGATTATAGGTGAAAGGGAAGGTCCACCCTGGACAGGTCAGTCTGTCACAGGGCAACAAAGAGAGACACACAAAGACCATGCACACGCACGCACTCATACCTAAGGAAAATTTACAGATTACAGTTAACAGTCATGTTTTTGGACTGTGGGAGGAAGCCGGAATACCCGCAGAGAACCTGTGCATGCACAGGGAGAACATGCAAACGTGCAAAGACAGGAAGCCAGGAATCAGCCACAGTGCCATCAACTGCACCTCCTTCTACCTGAGCTGTAGATCCCTGCAGCACCTCAAGATAGTTTTGACCTCTTATCTGCTTCTATCAGACCAGGCCTTTTAGAAAATTACAAATTCCCTCTCCTCTAGTGTCAGTCACTTTTGTTTTTGTTGGTGATTCTCATAAAATCCCAGTAAAACTCACTGACATGTACTGTATAACCTGGCCTTTTTATACTCTTGATGGACAGATGTGTCAAAAACAGAGCTTTAAGACTGGGGGGACTTAACCATCTTTCTTCTATTTTTTTATATTTAGTCTATTTTGATTAACTAAAATTGTCAAATCTATTTGCTCGCTAGATGTTGCTATTAGACTTGCTGTGAGCAAAGGTAGTCTCTGTATAAAACCTATAATAGGACTTTTTCGTTCTTTTCTGTACTTCTTGCCTGTGCTGTCACATTTGAGTGGAATGATCCAGGTTGTGTCCGGTTTGGTTAATCAGCAGTGACAGAGCACAGCACTCGGTATTCTTATCTTGCCTCACTGGCATTTACAGAGATTTTAGGCTAAATTCCTTCTTCTCTGTCCTCCCATACAAATTAGTTTCCCCTCAGTTGAACCCATGTGTTAGAATTACCATCTGGAACATCCACTTAGTCTCTTTGAGGCCATTTGGATGAATATTTGTTTTGTTAAATCTCAAACACATCTTTAAAGTTTACATCCTAACACCCTAATACCTTTAAGTGGTGTGAAATCACTTTGTTCTGAAATTAAGAGGATGTAAGCCACACCTTCAATTGTATTACTGGCTTTGAATTAGTATTAAAACAAAGCAACCCAGTCTTAAGTAAAATTTGTAATACCCACATTTATCCACATGGCAAAATGTTTAATGTAAACAATTTGGCTCCTCAATGCCCATTTATTTACATTACAATGCCACTAAGTTACTTGACTATCCCAGCAAAAAAAAAAAAGAAAAATCAAACCATTTCCCTACTTTAGACATCTGCCTTTCTTAATATAGCAGAAATAGAAATTTAACTCAGAGTCAGAATCAGTAAAAAACCTTTATTGCTAAGTACTGTTTTACATGTATGAGGGATTTGTTCTTTTGATAAGGTTTTACACAAAGACAAGCAGATGTGCAATTGATATAAATGGGAATATATAATTTGGAATGAACAATAATAAGTTGTACCGGAAGAACACCAAAATGTTGATTAAAAATAACACAAAACCAAATAGACACCCTTAGCCAATCATTGGCTTTATGACCCTTTATGACTAAAAATAATTTAATAAGCAGACTGACACCTCAGTAGGTTAGTATCGATGCATTTACAAGCCTATAGCCTATTTTCCTGAATTTATTTTGGGTTGGAAGTTCCCGCAGTGTTTCACTGACGCCACGTCAAGCGCATCGATATTTAATGGATCCAAGCAAACAATCAAAGAAGAATTCAAGATGGTTAATCAGAAGTGACCAGCAACTTAGAAACCAAAAGCAACTCCATGTAAGGTGAGAAAAGGTGAGCTATGTCACTTTTATGAAAATGTTCTAGATCTGCCAGAGTTGCTAAGGGAGTTGATTTCAGCTCCCATTTAAGGTCCTGAGTAATGATAGTGCCCAGGAAATGATAGAATGGTGACTGGAGGTGCAAGTGCTGGTGTACAGGGGGAAGAGCAAAGGGAAAAGAACAGAGCCTAATACATTTTCCATTGAAGGAAACGAATATGTGGCACTGTGGAAGTTATTGGAAACTTTATATTCATTTATCTTGAAGACATAGGTATCTCTACCCAGCAATGGGCACTTCAAGCCTCTGCACCTTATCAAGAGCAAGGATCCTTTTGCAAAAAAGCATTAAAATGATAACCGTGTGATCTCCGTTTTTTTAATAAGCAGTTTATTGCAGTTATTTATTTAATGTCACTTCCAGCCTTGTATTAAACATTTGGTAAAGAGCAAATAAACAAACCATAAATTGTGTGTCATAAAGCTGTTTTATCAGTGCCATTAAGCAGATTGTACTCTACATGATGACCTGCTCTCCTGCGATTAATGCCTAAGCTTCCAGCTGTTTCTTGATATGAATCGGAAAGCCAGATTTAAAAATTAGGAAATAAGGAAAGAAAACTGGAGGTTTAATGATTACATTTCTCGTATTTGTTTAACATCCTACCTTGTAACCTTGCTTTTACCTAAGCAGACAACATATTTTTTTGTATTCAAGACATTTGATGCTGTTCCTCAGCATGACGACTTCTTAGGTCGAGTTGTGCTTAGGATATCTAACTCTCCATGCTGCATAGGCTCTCAAAAAGCTGGTACTATTATAGTGTCCAGTACATTCACTAATTTCCCATTTTTACTAATGGAACACGTCTATGTGATAGACTAATCATCCACTGAATATTTTAATAACACAAAATCCTGTGGTAAAATATTTGTGTGACGTTTTCCCTTAATAGTCTGTTATGTTGCTACAAGCTGCCCCCCCTGAGGTGGCTAAGGGTTGTAAACACGATTGCATAGGAGTTGGTGATCGTTATGCTGAGCTAGTTTGCAGCTGTGCTTAACTTGCATTTCTTTTTGCTGCTTTTGGCATTCTTGCTTTGTGTGTATTATGTGTTTTTTGTGTGCTAGCTTCATTTGTGTATTTGCAGCAGGATTTGTATTTGCAGTGCTTCTGCACTTTGCGGCTCTATTTTTTTGATTACAGCATTTCCCTTTTTCAGGTTTTTTCCTTTGTATGTGTTTTGTCTGTTGTACTATTTTTTTATTTGCAATACTTGAATACTTGAATTTAATGCATATTTGTTTTTTTGGTTGAACTCTGTATCCCTTTGCAACCATATGCTCCACCCCCAACCCTCTTGTAGTTTTTAGGTCAGGGCACATCTCATGTTGCATTATACGTAAATATTGTGTGTTAACTATAGATGAAAAAGATCATATCAGCTTATTTAATTCAGTTCAATTCAATTCAACAATACCTTATTAATCCTGAAGGGACGTTAAATGTTGCAGTAACTCAAATTTTGTCTTCTTGTCTCTTCTTTTGGACAGCAGCTGACAGACAGATTGCTTGAACTTATGCACTGTAGCAGAAATTGAGGCATGATTGAAATCACCAGTTATTGCCACAAATGCATTTTGCTGTTGTGTCTGTAACTTGTGTCTTGGGTATGTCCTGGATAACACCATCTATTGTTCACGAGTACTGCTACGCACCTCCCTCGGCTTTTACAGTGTTCTTTAAATCCGCTCATATGGTCTGAGAGCCTGGCAGAGCTGCTGGAGTCCAGGATACGATCCCAAAGCCCTGTTTCAGTAAAGCACATAATGCTGCATTGCATTGCAAATATGCTGTTTTGGGTCCTTGCTAGTGCTTGAAGTTCTTCTAAATTGTTTCCTAAAGATCTGTCATTGCCCATAATGACCTTTGGCAATGTACACAACAGAGGGCGCAGGTAGGATTCGATTAGATCCTGCACTGACCACTCAGCCAAAGGAATATATTCTTGGCCAAGGCAAGGCACATGATTGGTCAGAGGCTTAGTGACAGGACCCCACACTGTCACAGACTGATCAAAGAGATGGCTTACATTTTCCTGCTCCTCTCTCTTCTTGCTCCTGCTCTGCATCCCCGGCACCTCCTTTTATAACTTAGCTGGTACTTGCCAAAGTAGCAAAGTATAATTTCGGCTTTAGTAATGTTAATAACCTGCTTCCCAGTGTAAAACATCTTCTGGCTATTGTTGCTATAAATCATTGCAAGTTTTCAAAAATGGAAAAAAAAGAAGAAAAAAAACAAAAACAAAAAAATCCTAGCAAAAATACTTCCAGTTTCAGTGCATTCAACACCAGAGGCAAAAAACATCAGAAAAACAAAGCCCTGATCCACAAACACAGAGGCTGAAGTTCTGTTACAGTTATTGTTGGTAATTTTGGAGAGCCAGCAAGACCAGCGACCCCCACCTATTCCCCCCCCCCTACCTCACTAACTTACCCAATGCTCCAGCATTTGCTGGTCTGTCACTGCACATCTCAAGTGTTAATTTGCACATTCCAATCTATATTTTTAAAGATTGTTCATTTGTACAT